>JAGXCT010036454.1:9621-39972 GCA_022495035.1 Philopotamus ludificatus | reverse complement strand
AAATAGCGAATTGTGCGAAAGTCGAATGTGCGAAAGTCGAGGTTCGCCTGTATTCTGATTTTTTTAATTTCCCATTTTAACCACTTTCCCATAATTTATTGTTGCACATTTAAAATTTATCACATGTTTTTTACTAGGACGCTTTATTAATATTGAAGAGATAAAGACAGATATCATAAAATTTAAAAATAGTTTATATTATTCTGGTATTCGCAATAAATCAAGTTGAGCCTAATTGTTTGCAGAATATTTTTTAATACATTCTCTAGTAATATCAAATGTCTATGGATTTATGATGACAGCATTAATACTTTATATGTATCGGAATTGAATTTTTTTATTAAGAAAATATGCAAAATTCAATATTAAAAAATACAATCAAACAATAATTCAAATTTGTCATTATTTAAATAAATTCATTTCTCTTTAGTAATACGACGAGTGGGTGAGAAAATAGAGCAAACTTTAGAGCTACCGGTTTTAGATGAGAAGAAACATCTAGCTGTAAATGATTGCAGATGCATAAATTGTCATGATTTATTTTACTGAATTTTCCTTGCATAAAAAATACCGATATAAAATGGAGATACTTGTTTATATAATATGATTAATATATTTTTAAATCATAATAAATATTAAAGAAAGCTGGTTTAAATTTATACATTTAATTGTATCTTTGTACCAACTGTATAGAATAAACCATTTCAAAGGAAATGGTTTATTCTATACAGTTGGTACAACGCAATAATCTATAGAATGGATAATATCTATTTGAAAAACCTTTTATATTATTTTTTTTTAATAATTATTTATTCGTGTACTAGAAATGTGATACAGCGACTCAAAAACATAACTTTAAAGGTTGAAAATGATTTTGTAGATTCAAATCAAAACTTTGGGATATGTAAAACAAAACTTGTCAAAGTAAATTCGCATTTTTAAAAAAGACAATGAAAAATATATTATTCAAAATAACACAGAAATTGCACAAAATGTTGTTGAATTATTACCATAATTTTTTTAAGACATATCCACATGAATTTAATATATTAAAATTATACATACTTGATTCAAAATAAATTATTTAAAAAGTAGTCTTTTCGAATTGTCTTGGTTAGATACAATGATGTATTTTTTCATAAAACTCTAGTTATCTTCAAGGGCCAGAGAAATTAAGTTATTCTCACTTATTTTATTGGTTATGGGTGTAGAGATGTATGATTTTTTAAGAAAAAATATTAACAACCATGTGAGCAATCTCGCACTTAAAATATAGGTTCTGATGAAAATTTTATTTGACTCAATCGAATATAAAACAAAACGAAATCTTTTAATTTTGCATTCTTCAGAAGTGACTATTACCAAATCTAGGATTTAGTTGTAGAAAACCCCCCGCTGTTCTCTTCAAATGATAATTAGAGTAATACCGAAAATACCACGAATGAAGAAGATTTTCGCGTAGATGTTGACCCGTCAATTTCATCAAAACTCTTTTTTTCAGTTATAATTGAATCAATAAATATTCTACAGCAAACATATAAAACCAACTAACAACAGGATATAAACATAAAACACCACGTGTTACCACCCATCTAAAAAATAGTTGATTTTATGAAATTTCGAAGTTTAAACAAGGAACAATAATCTGCTTTCTTTGGTGAATTAAAAGACCAATAATTCCGCTTTATCTGACTATACTGAAGTACTTTGACTATCCTGTTCGAAAGTTATTAAGCAATTATGTGACTTGAACAAAGGAATATGCTAGTTCTTAATAAAACAAATTAAAAAATGTTTACAAGAATTATCCTTTATAATTAATATAACAAACCATTTATATGATTTTAAATTTAAAACTGATTCAACGAATGATCAAGTTAAAGAATTCTAATGTAAGCTTGTTTTATGGGAAAGGCAGTTGTTGAATAATGTTGATTAAACGTATTTTCAGAATAACAACATGAACAAATCAAATTAAGCTGAAACTGCATAGCATAAAAAATAATCAGAAAAAATGTGTTGCGTTATAAATGAATTTAAAAAAAAATTGCAGATTAACAAGGTTATCAAAAAACAAGTTTTCTTTGATCTCTTCAATTTATTTAATAACTATATAGAATTAGTAAATAATTTAATATAAATAAGCGTACAATTATACTCAATAGATACAATTTATTCAAATTTAATGCTCGATTACCTTTGGATACATGGATGATTATTGAAGAGAAGATAATGAATAAATTGTTTTAAAAAATATTTTGATCGTGTTTATATTTGTAATTAAAATTCCGAATATTTTAAAATATTCATATATGCATGTACGCATAATATACACGGTTAGAAAAACTTTCATTGCATTAAAAATATTCTAACGTAGTGTCACGGTCCAATTTATTATAATTAGAAAACACGAGTGTTTTATTACCGCAATTACGCCCGTGTAAAATAAAACATCATAGTCTAGTAAAATAAAAAAACTTGGTCAACACGTGAGAACATTAATTATATACGTACAATACAATTTTCATTTTTTGACAAGGCTTACATGTGTGTGTGTGTAAAATGCAACACGTATATCCGATCACTTCCATTGTTCCGCACTGTACTTGTGCAAATATTTACCCACTTCTCATGCGAAGAATTTGATTTTCAACTCTTTTTCATACTTATTGTTCGTTTGATGAACAAAAAATATAAAATATTTATTATTTTAATATTTTATCATAGCATATAATTAATTACGTTCACTATTACACACATTTTATAATCCATGTACCACTTAATAATTTGTTACATATATATATAATACGAATAATTCCACTCAATAGCGTGTAATTGCTGAGGTAATTTTCTTGTGCTCTCATACACGAATTCGATATCGGCAATTTGCAAAATATGTAGAACGATCCATCACTTTATGACTAAAAAAAAGGTAGATCTATGATGCATATGATGCATATTATAATTGAATTTTATATAATTTATTTGCGATCATTGAAAAATATTTATATAGTGTTTATGCGATTACCTTACGCGTTTAATATGAATGGCGTCGAATATGAATGAATACATTATGATTTCTACGGTCGTTTACTAGAGCCTACATTCAAACCGCATAAACGAGCGGAAGAAAGCTTAGCATAGTTTTACAAAGTGCAGATCTGGGTTAAAATGAAAATTAATATCGCGAATAATTTACGGCAATATTCACTGACGACAAGTTCAAGCACAGAATAAATGCAATTAAATCCTTGACACGGATGTTGTGAAATATTTTAATTTTCGTATATATATATATTTATATATGATTTCGAGAAAAAAAAATGTTATTTTGACCCACAATCGTTTTAATTAAATACGATGACACTCTAGATTTGAGCTCTCCGATGTTTAATCAATCGATTGTGCGACCCATATTTATTGGAGCTGATCGTATCGACTATTTTTTTCAGCACAACAATGGATCTGTTACGTAGTCATTCTGCAGCATTGACTTGGTATGCCAAGGAAGTTGACTGTCACCACACTTTCATGCTATAACTTCCGGTTTGTATACATATGGCAATGCCCGTTTGTTTGCAACAATTGACAATGATGTATTAGAAATTTACGATAATTAAAAAATGCAATATTTACTGGTAGAAATATTCCATTGTAAAATCATACAAATTTTTTTACACGAATAGTTTCTAAATCAAAAAAACCGTGTTGTTGTAAAAAAATAATCGCATTGTTTTATAGAAAATCGTGTAAAATAGTATATACTTAAATTATAAATAATACTAACGACATGTCTAATGTTTTATTTTTATGAATAAAGTAGACCGTGTTATTTTAAAGCTGTTTAAAAAATAGTTATCTGTAATACCAAATAAATCAATAATATTAATCCTTTCTTATTCTTTGACTTTTATATTGTAGCTACAGTGATTACTATATTTTTACAAGTATGCATTGTAAAATGAATAAGAAGCTTTTTATTTATTCTATGGTTTTATCTAATATCTGATGAATAAATATTACAGCTGTTATCATGTATTAAGATTAAAAAATAATGTTATTTATTCTACTAAGATTCAATTAATTTAAATAATACTTTTATAATAAATTTATGTATTTTCTTTAATTTTAAAATAGCTATTAACGTCAGATGTAATATTTTAATGGTCTTTTAAATGCCATAGTTTGACTCTGAACACACACGCTCCTCAAAAAAGTTTTTTGTTTATATTACTTATATGCACAGAAAAATATATTGAACTGGTTGATAAATATGCGAACGATTTGATTTTGGAAATAGTTTTAGCATTATTTTTAACATTTTACGAAGAAAAATTGTATTCAATTATTAAATAGAATAATGAATAAATTTTTATGATGTGATTTTAAACCATAATTATTTTTTTTTAATGAGGAAAATCTTAATAAAATTTTTTGTTTACAATTTATGAAAAAAAAAGTGTTAAAAACAGGTAAAACATGTCGATTATTCTTCATTAAAATTCAACCGCTATTTCGATGTGATTTTCTTTTTTACTGGTTCATTCTTAATTATATTTAATTATAATAACCTGTAGTGAACACTTATTTATATCCAAGTCCAACCTTGCACTTAAAAAACGCAATACAAGGTTCAGATATTTAAGAGCAGATAAATATCTTTATATTGTTTTTTTTTTCGATAACAGATCAATGGATTTTTTAGTTTTATTATTTAAAATAATCTAGCTTATATAAAAAAAATTAAAACCAATATATTACAATGAAAATATAAAACTTAACCAAAAAAAATCATCTTCAACAATTTTTTTTTAATAAAATATAGTTTGAACTGAAAATAAATCAATCAATATGATACGTAGTTGAATAAAATTTTCTATAAGTTTCTCTAAAAAAAAATGGCATTCAAACCGTGTTAAATCAAAATAAGCGTGTAAATTGTAATCATATATATTTTTCAAGCCATGTCGAATCGAAAACGTGCAAAAGTGATATTTACGCATTTTTAATAAAGTAATTAATTTAAATATTTATAGTATTCAAAAATGCATATATTTTTTAATATGTCGTATCTAATCAAGCATGATTAAATGAAAAAAAATGTCGTGGACAAATGTTTCATGTTCATTTTATAAATGTTAAATTCATTTATTACAATTGGAAAACTAAAAAAAAACAACAATAGATGAGAGCTTTCCCACAGAATCTGACTATTCATTCGACATAATTAAATGATTTTTTCATAAATTATACGAAATATTAGTCTAATACATCTAACATCATTGCAAATTTCTACTAATCTCTAACAAATTATTGATTATTTTCCACATATTTTCATATGAAATCTGTCATATTAGCATATCTGTTTGTATACGAAATTGAGAACTAAATAATAAAAGAAGCGTTGAAATTTTGAATTCAAGGCCAGTAACACAACCACGATATTTATTTTATATTTTGCAATAAACATGTCCATAGCAATTTACTCTGCTGATGAAATCGGTATTTATTTTATTTTATTGTGCAACAATACAAAATTCCTCGTGGAAGAAGGTCGAGATGCAATCAAGTAGGTAACGCGAAACCTCAAGTAAATAGTACTGAATCAATCCAAACCACAAAGGTTGAATGGTTATAAATCATTAAGCTTTCTATAATAATAACATGTAAGAATTTTGCATAATAATTTACGGCTAGTATTTCATATAACGCACTCGACTGGGTTGACATAACATTCATCAAACTATTGCAAAAACGGTCCATTCATTAATGAATAAGCAAAATTGCTCAATTACTGAGATTCGCAATGAATCGTTTGACTTAAAAAAAATATTGTTATTGTCTATAATCGTGATAGTAATTGCGTGCCTATTATGTAAATTAGGAATTAGTATGAGAGAGAGATATGTGGGAAACTAGTCTTTAGCGAGTCTGCTGACCGAGGAAATGAGTTCATGTGGGATCTAGTAATGGCTTCTAGTACGCTTCTAAGTGTTTTTCAACTAATTTAGTATAATAAATGTATTCACATAATAATCAATTCGTCGTAAATACGACGGAATAGTGAAAACCGGCAATCACGTGCGCGTTATTAATGTTATTAACCTCGAATGTCTTCACGGGTTGTTAGTGGGTTAAAACGGACAGATTTGTCATAGCATCCGTCGGCGATAAAATCCTTGCATCCGATGTATAGTATATAGAACGAAAGTAAAAATGATTAGGTCACCGTAACTAAACGTTGATTTCTATTTGCGTTTAAATCGAATGAATATTGATAAATTATTTTTTTTGGAAAGTAGTTAGATTTGTGATTACCTGCTCGATGTTTAATCCAGGATTTTTTGGACCGGCACTAATCTGCTTCGAGACCAGCGAAGCCATCACCAGCCGCTGCGGCGGAGTCAACATCCTCAGTATCGGCACGAACTGTGCGAATTTTAATTTTTGCTCGTGCTTCTCCAACAGTTTGACCAGGAACGTCTTGATCTGATTGTGTTTGTTGCGCAGATGGTGATTCGGCTTGTAGTCCTCGTCGTCGTCGATGAACGTGTCGAGATCTTCGTCGCCTTTGTTGATTTTCTCGACGATCTTTCTATTCTCAGTCTTTTCGTCGTCGGTATTTGCGAAATATTGCGGCCTGTGCGAATTTGTGACGACGCCCGGCTTTATCTGCGGCAACTTTTTCGACTCGTTCTGTTTATGGTTTTCGACATTTGACCTGAGAGCTTGCGGACTCGCGACATCGGTCCCATTGAAGTCTAGCGTTTGAGAAGACGCTCGATCATTGCAATATATGCAAATGACGAGTCCTAGCAACACTTTTGAAATCATTTTTTGCATGTTTCTATTTTCAAAATATTTTTAAATGATTTATTATTGGCATTAGCGGTCCTTTTTGTTGCGTATGACCGAGAGACTTCAACGCGCGGCTGACGAAACCCCCCCGAATTTTTTGCACAATATGTCATACGATTATCACTGAATTTTCATAGATTAACACATGAAACCATCTGATATCGCAGTATTCGGAACAAAATACCAGGCCAACTAGTTTTATATTATATATCTGTAACAGTAAACGTGCGCCGGCAACAAGCAACCATTTATAAACAAGTTTTTAAGGTACTTCCGTGTGACACTTTAATTTAATTATGTTAAAAAATGAATCTTACTATTATCGCGATGATTTAAATAATTATTTATTAAGTACACAATTATTTTAATCACTTTTTCAATCAATATTCACTTTGTTTAATAAAATCTTTGGTTTGAAAAAAAATATGTTTTTTTTTGTTATTATTTTATAATCGACGATGTTCGACTGATTTCGACTCGGTTTCGACTACGCGTTTTACACACAACAATGCATGTCGGCGTCTGTCGATTGAGTGACGTCTTGCCTCAACCGTGAACCCGACCGCTTTGCAGAATATCACCAACAGCATCTTCTTTTTGACGAAGAAAATAATTTCGACGAAAAGAAATGGAAGGGGATATCACTATCACCGTATTAACAGTGATTATGTATTATTATTTTTTTCTCTATTTACTTTTAATTCATTCGGTCGAAATTACGTCGAAAGGCGTCACCTGATTTTTTGCGACTAACCGTTTTTCGTGCAATTAAATTAAATAAAATAAATTAGCGTGACTGACGAGCGATATTCATCTTAATGTACTCACCACAATAGAATTGCTAATTTTATTTATATTTATTATCATGCGAAAAGTACAATAAACGGTAAATAAATAATTATAACATCTATGTATAATTCATTTTAAATAGCATTAAATGTTTTAATTTATATTAATACGATTATTATTATAGTAATGCCCTAATTATTTAATAAATTAAATTGTTTGAGTTTATTGAGTTTATAACTGTTTAGTATTATTTGAATAAATGTTTTTTTAAATATGTCAAGATGTCTCGGCTAATTAAGTATGCATTGCACCGTTATCCAAGTGACTAATCGTGTCGTCTTCTGTATCATTTAGCCGATTTTCAACCAAAAAATGCATTGGCCCTCGACAACAATGTTAAAAACCGGTCGACCGGTTTACCGCGCTTTCGGCGGTTCGTTGAACTCGGGAAAAATGTTTTTTCTCTATTTTTTTTTTTCAAAATCCACAATTAATTCGCGTGATGATAATAGGTGCCAGTGTTACAACTGTTGTGCTAAGAAATGCGTTCATAAAAATGAAAATTTCACTTATGACTATGATGAAAAATCATCTCGTGCCAATGACACGGAATGCAAACAATTTACCTCACTCTCTCGGCGTTATTAAATGATAAAAAATTTTTTGGAAACATTTTTGATTATTTTTTGTTTTTATTTGTGGCACTAGTGTGTTAATGTTTTTATAGCAAGATCATGTGAAATATGTGATTTTCGGTGACGGCTCTGGGTCATGGCCGTGGACATGCCATCACATTCAGAGACCGTTACACATGGTCTCAATAATTATTATTTTTTTTATAAAAAAAAAATACATACATATTCAGTATTAAACTCAAAATAAATAGCGCCGTTTAAATAATAAATAAAATTAACATAAGAATAGAAATTAACGAAACTTATACAACTCTATATATGTGTTTAAATTTATTAATATTAAAAAAAAAAAATGTACATTATTATCATTCAATTAAATTAAATATTTAAATACATTCTACATATATATTAACATTTTAATATATTTAAGAAAACTACTAAGTTGTCCAAAGGGGGTCTATCAGAGACACAAAGCAAGGGACATTGTACCGGCTGCGAGTGAGAAAAAACATTGCACCCATGGCACCAGAAACAAATATTATTGTTTTTTATTTTTTTTCGCAATTGCAGACACTAAAGGACACTGTTATTATTTGTAGTATTTATTTTTTTGGACTTTTTTAGACAAATACAAAAAGTTTGTGAGTTTAGGATTTATATTTAAAGAGTTATTCGAGGAAAACCATAAACTTGGGGTTAGTTTAAGAAAACCGAATTTGTTATACAAATAAGAATATATATTTGAATTGATTTTATAGCAGAAAAAAGATTTATAGAAATAAACTAGATGACGTTTAATATATTTTAACGTAATTTGCTTAAATCATATTAACACATTGCCTACGGGCGACCTGGATTCCACGTCAAAAGCGTATTTGTGTATGTCCGGGGCGCGCATTACACACACTAGCCGACACTACGCGTTTGATCGGCTGCAATTTTTACGGTTGGTTAGTCTTTTTTAAATATTTTTTTGGTTAAATACTTTAGACCTTTATTTATTTTTATTTGTGATTTTTTTGAGAATTTTCTGATTTATTTAAGAATTGATTGATTTATTTGATGTTTCATTTAAGAATTTATTTAATTACTCATGTATTGTTTTTATTTAAATATTTTCTCATTGGTAGAATGTTTTATTTTTGATGAATAAATTCTTACTGGTGTGATATCGTAATTATTCTCTTCAATTTATGACGTTCCTTAACATTCTAGGTTTCTCATAAAAACAGCTATTGTGGATATTAAAAATTATCGTCTATCCCAGCGACCTAACGGCTAATGACCTTAAAATTTTAAACGCACAAACATTCGAGATAAATATTTAAAATTTACCATTCGAAAGACCATTTTCAAACCATGTTTTATAAAAAAAAAAAAAATTAAGCTCGTTTCCAAATTGTTTGATGACTCCTGCTGTAGGATATAAATTATTTTTTTTACAAGAACTATTCAGAAAATGTTGAAGTTAATAACTCAATATTTTGGTTAATAAAATAGTAATGATTTTTTTTGTAAAAGACGACGTTTCACCATATTTCAGGAAATGCGCCCCGCCCCAGCGCAAGTTTGACCGCAATACGCCCCGCCCCGTAGGCAATGTGTTAAATACGCACATGCTTTAAAAAAAAAATCTTTGCGTTTAATTATAATCTAATATTTTAAATATATTAATAATCATTGAAAATGTGTATTAAATTTTATTTTGCAATATAAATAATGTTTAATTGCTCTGATAAAAAATCCTGGAAAAAAAGACGTATAATTTAATAAATATATTTAAATTAGTCACATAGTGTTTCATGTCCATGTGGTCCAACTAATGACAGTTTTTTTAACATATGTATTTTATCCCTGTACCTTATTTTCTTTATTTCACTATTTATTTTTGTTGTTATTTTACATTTATACTTTTATATATTTCTTCTTCTATCCAATGATTTTTTCTATGATTTCCCTTAATTCGTATCTCATTATATATTTTTTTTAAATATACGTTCTTATATATTTTTTCGGTATTAAAATCTAAACATTAGGTTTAGATATATAGTATTTATTATTTATTTTGATTTATTTAGTGAATCTTTGGCATTTATTTAAGCATATTTTATTTAAAAAATCGAAAATCGTCAGCTTTAACATATCTAATGATTTTAATTCTAAGAAAATATCTGTATCATCAGCAAATGTGGAGAATTAAATATAATGAAAACGAAGTTTTTTGAAATTTTCATTTCCAATAAGCATTATCAATTTTCAGTATGCATTTCAAATAAACACATAATAACTTTTTACTTTCGTTTCAAGCGTTTAAATCGAATTATGTGAAAATTAAGTGAAAATACTCACGGATTGCAAGACATGATATATTTTAAATTGAATTATAATACGGGCGGACCGAATCGCTTGTAATACTGACTGTGCTCGAATAAAACGTACCAAGTAACGGTGAATTAACCATAGACTGGATGGATACGCTCCATTGTAAACCGCACTCAACACACAATGGACACAAAAATAAATTTTAAATTAATGCATGTTTAATATTATCCTAGCGTATTTAATTTTGTTGATAATAATTTTTGATACGAGATAAATCAACATATGTCGATGGGCAACATGTGTCTGTTCAAACACACATCGATTACTATTAACACAAACTATGAACAGTTTCTAAATTTCTAATCCACGCCGATATTCCTATTATACATTTGCGTACACGTGAATCGATCGATGAGTTTTACATTTTTGTTCTATGGAATTTTTATTAAATCATCATTTTTCCATATTGTCGTATTGATGCGAAATTAAAACGAAATTAAAAGCATTATGAACAAACTGAATCTGATATTAATCACGTTTATGAAAGCAGATGGAAACACTCTGATTTTGATTTAATGAAAAATATCATAACGAAACGAGTACATTACCTGGCATATTGATACGTTTCCAATGCTAAATGTGAAATGCTTTTATTATTTCAATTTATTTATAATAAGGATTTCTTTAATCAACGCTATAGAGAAATTTTTTAATGCGATTTAATTCGATCGCATTGTGCCATCGAAAAAAGGGTCTCGACGGCGTGATTGATGGCCATGCCCACCGATCGCTGAGGATACTTTGTTCACACGATGATAATTTTCTAATTATTATAATTGCCGGTATCGATTTTAATTTGAAATATTTCCATTATTGTATTCGTGTGTATATTATTATAATTAATGATGTGTGCATATCGTAATTGCATGTCATTTAGAAGTTGTGTATGACACGAATTATAGTAATTATACATATTTTTTGTACTAAAAATATATGGGCCCAGTGAAAGTTATTGACATGATGTAAAAATGTGAATATAATAGCAGTGAAATTTCCGAATCATTTTCATTACCGGCATTTTCCATCGCAAATTGGCCAGTGTGCCTGCGTTTGATTTTCCGTAGCGTTATTTTTCGGGCAGATCTTTGACCCTGACCCAATCACACCCATTCGTTTTCGTCGAAGATTAAACTTTCATCCGCAGGTTCAATTAACTACGAGTCATCATCGGCGCCAAGGAAAGTGAAAAGTTTTTCCAGACTCTATGCAAAACTTTCAATTGTCAATCAGTCCCGAGAGGCGTAAGTGCGGCCGGTTGCAATTCACGATTTTGGTATTCCGACCATAATTGACGACAGCTTGTGAACGTGGTTGAAGAAAGTCCGTCGGTGGCTGCACCTCGTGGACATCTTCAATTGTGAGCAACAATGAAAGTGATAATATTTTTTTTCGATAATGATAATGGCGCGATGGAGTGAAACCGCTGGATAATCATTCCGGAGCAATAGACGAGTAATTAACGTTGTGATCGATGTGATGCGTTATTTTTGTTTCGGGTGGAAAGCTCCGGTCAAAATAACACTGAGATTTCTCGATTGAAGACATAAGAAGACGCCGACATTACGAGGAAATTTGTTATTGGCGCAGATGTTCTTGCGATGAACAAATGACAGGAAATCTGCAAGTGCATGTATCATTTCGATTTGCAAATAACGAGGACAAGTCTCTCCATAGCTGCTCATCATTTTACTTATAATAAGCAATAGCCAATCAACTAAATCAAGAATTAATTTACTCTACACCTGTAGAGTCATACTTTGCACATAAAATTAATTTTAACATGATTATTATTACTTTTGTTAACACAAATGAGATCGATTTATCTATATTATAAAAATATTAAATAAAAGCTTAAATATCGATTAGCTTTTATAGCATTTTAATAAAAAAAAATATTGTTTATAAACTGAATGCCTTAATTTTAATTGAATTAAAATGCAAATACACCCAGGCCTCGTATAACACGGTATTACATAACACGGCATGATTAATTGTGAAGTATTTTTGGTATAACACGCTTTATATAACACGGTTTCAGAAAAAAACAATAATTAAAAATTAATTAACATGCTTGATTTGTACGACCATGAATAGCGCCATCACAAATCATACTAGATATTCAAAGCGGACGAAACGGGATTATTCTTATATTTGCCTATTGTTTCTTATTTAATTATTATTTATTCTTATATTTTTCTTATTAGTTTAGAATTTATAACTTAATGTTTATTCTAATGTCTTTATTTTAGGAATTATTAAATAATCTATCTATGGATAAATATATCTACACTATTTTTATTATTATTATTCGGAAATATTATATAGACGTGAGTTTCTTTAATTTTTGTACAATTAAAAGAATTGGACTAATGTATTTGTTTCCTTTTCCTTAAGTCTCTGTCGGTTTAATACACGATCGGAATTCTTTAATAATGTATGTGAGATTAGTTGAATTTGTTTTTTTACTAAAGATTAAATTAAATTACTAGGGTTTGTACAAATCCAGTTTTAATTTAAAACATTTTCCGACTACAACTTATCTTTTGTATTTTTTTTATCAATATATACGAAATTGTGAAAGGTATGCGAGTAAAGAAATACTTAATCTTTTAAAAAAATATTCTTGATGCGGTATTAATCGAAAAATCTATTGTTGTCAATAAAAAATTCGTCATAAATGTATAAGTTTTGTTTTGTTTGTTTCCACCAGCTCCACTACTCAATTGGAAATTTATTAGGTAAATGTCTTATATTTTTCTTATTTAATTATTATTTTTTCTTATTTTATTATTATTTATTCTTATATTTTTCTTATTTTATTATTATTTATTCTTATTTTATTAGTATTTATTCTTATATTTTTCTTATTTCTCTTATTTATTCTTATTTTATTATTATTTATTCTTATTTTATTAGTATTTGTTCTCATATTTTTCTTATTGTTTTCTTATTTTTTTCTCATTTTTTCTTGTTTCTTCTTATTGCTTATTATTGTTATCCATTCATTTTGATTTTGACAAGGATTTGATGATATGGATATTCAAGATATCGAAGAAATATTGGAGGATCGTTAAAAATGGATTAAATAAATATTTTGTTTTCAAATATCCAAATATTTATGACGCATTAAAATGTTGCTAGATATATGGAAAAGGATAATATCTGCTAATGAAAATTTTAGTTCAGAGATTTTATTACGTGAAAAATACAAATCTTATAAGCATTTAAATCTTATAATTAACAAATTATTTCGAATACACACAATATAACGTAAGCGAAAAGTTATGACAATTTTTTGTTGTTGTGACGTTTCTCCATCAGATAAAATAGCTCTATTTGTAATCTATTGTTTTCTTTTCTCTATTTTTATCCTTAATAAAAATGTCAAAGCCAGAGATTGAGGAGACCCATTTACGATTTTTTATGCTATTATTATTCGATAAGAGATTAAATGTAATTGAGAGGAAGCTACTAAGACCATCTTTGAAAATTGTGGAGACGTCTTAAAACTTCAAAATGCCACAGATGGTTCAAAAAATTTAAAAACGATGATATAGAAATAAACGATGAACTAGGAAGACCTATAAAATTAGATGATGCCGCTTTAAATTTATTGATGGAAAGTGATACTCGCCGTGTCCCTATTTAACAGTACTAGATCATTTGAAAAGGATCGGTAAAAGAAATAGACAAAGAATTTAGGTATCAAATAAACTTTCACTAACAGCGTTAGAACAAAGGATAACTCTGCCAAAGAGAATCACATCTGTTCGTCGCTCTTATCAAAGAGAAAAAAAATAATGGCTCTCTTTAAATAAAGTACCAGTTTCAAATCCTCGACAATTATTAACATAGATAAAAATACTTCTTTGTGTGTTGTGGAATATTTTGGACGTTATTCATTATGAAATATTAAGACCTAGACAAACAGTTATAGCTAAAATCTATTGTATCCAATTATTGAAGGCTAAACTGTTAAAAAAGCGATCATTTTTGATAAATAACCAAAGACGTATACTGCAACATAACTCGATGCCATACGCTGCTAAAATCATACAGGAAAAATCATGGAGTTGGATTTAGAAGTTCTACAGCATACATTCATAAAATATCGCATCTTCAGATTATCATCATTTTAAATCTATTTCAACTAGAAATATTTTGTTTTTCTATAGTAGAAAATGTGAAAAATCATAGATAACAATACAAATAATTTTTACAGAGTAATATTTGTATAGAGCTTCTTAAAATAATTAATTTTGATGTTAAACAAAATTGTCTTGTTTTAACCGTGCTATTTTAAAATCGTACGAAAGAATCCGCATATTATTCCGCAAAAATATGTTTGCATACAATGCCTCAATGCCAATAAACTTGTAATATGAGTGTGAGTGTATGCGCAAACAGCAGATCGATTCATCGATGTGTATTCGCAGAAATTCTATTGTCTGGTTTGTTTTGAGTGTTTGAAAATAGTGCCGATAATATAAATCGCGCATTGAATTTGCATAATTAAATTTGCGGCGATGCAATTCGATATGCAAACAATTCGCTACTGTGTGTATTGGTATTACGTTGCCAATAAAGCTAATTAAATTTGAAAATCTATGTAAACTAAATATATTTTGGCATGTAGCATGTTTCAATAAAATTTATAATTTTGGTTTCCTTATAAAAACGATTATATATTATATTCGAATCCTCATTGGTACTTACAAATGTTAAATTGTGACTAATACGATTGATAATTTATACTCCTTCATTTGCATCTTCATCTCTTACTGTCATTGTTAAGAAGTTTTTAATTAGAAACAATACATTTTTGGCTATTAACCCTTTGAAGAGTATCGCCGTACATGTACGGCCACACCTGATGTCGCGTTATTTTTAATGCCACGCTTATAATTTTGAACAAAATATTACAATTTTTTGTATTATATACAATAAATGGATTTGCCAATAATATGTAAATTTAATTTCATAAACATTATTTTTTTTTAGCAGTGAAAAAAATCTCTAAAAAATATATAAAAAATTTCGTAAATATATGTTTTTATATATCTCGTATAAAAAGCCACAAATTACATAGAAATTTTCATTAATGATTCTATAAAGTCAATAACAATTAACAAAAAACATAAAAAAAATGAATACTAAATAAAATTCGATGAAGAAATTTCATGATGAAAAAATTATCGGATTGCAAAAGAAATAAAGTTATCCGGTAAAAAAAAATTGAGAAAAAAGTGATTTATTTTAATTTACCTCACAAATACAACAAACAATCAATAAATAATATTCTTAAAAAAAATAAATCAAAAAGAAGTTGAAAAATTTGCTTATTCCCAGGACATGTGAAACTTAAAAAAATGCTCACTCTTCAAAGGGTTAATAAAAATGTACAGAATCCGAATAATAATGCAATAAACCCAAGATATTGCTGAATGGTGGACGTTTGTTAACCATTGATGATAATATGTTTTATTTATTTTATGTGACTACGATGGCTAGATGGCATAACAATAAGATTCCAGAGCGCCATTCACTCATATAAAAAAGATTCTAAAGATCCAAAGGAATCAGTCTCTCACACTAATATTCCTCCAGTGTCAAATCACGACACTGGTTAATTTTAATATTATTTCAGTTAGATTGAAATTTATATTACAGAGAACCCTCATTTTTACCTTTTCAATACCTAATCATTGCATCTAAAAAAGATACCTTAACATTTTTGAGATCTTCTCACCGTCCTAATTTTGATAATAATATTTGTATCAGATTTTTGCTATAGTAATGTTTAAAAGCAAAGATTATTCCCAAGTCCAATGACTGCAGTTCATTAGTACAGTGTGGAGGAGAAAAGGCTAATTTTATATTCCTCAGTGTTGAGTTTGTTAGACGAGCAGGTCATCTATTTAGTAATAAGATATTTTTTCTTTTCTTAGCTCCCATCAAAGCAACTAAACTTGAAAGTTGCCTTTATTTAAATATGTTTAAAAATTGATTCGAATTTTTAATATTTCAAACGTAAATTGCGGGAAATAATTAACGTAAAGGCGGGTACTAAATGTACTAAAATAAAACTGGACTGTAAAAATTGAACGCAAATAGCGAGAACATCCGTAAAAACGGGGTTTCATTGATTTTTTTTTAAAATTATTTATTTAACGAAGGCTTTAGATTAATTATTTCTAACGCCCCAAACTACCTACATATATATTTTTATAAAACATGCGGAGGTAATGGTCTCTTCCTGTTACATACCCTCTGGCTAAAATTATAAAAATTCCCTGATTTTATAAACTACTAACTTAGCTCAGTGGCGGTTAACTTACATTATCGAAACAATATGTATGTTACCTACAAGCCATAACATTGGTTATTATATAAGGCTAAATAAAAAAAATGTGCGATTTTTTTTATTTGTTGACTGCTAAAAAGATATCACGTATTGATGTGCTCAATTGTTTTTTA
Organism: Philopotamus ludificatus; assembly: GCA_022495035.1. Lineage (NCBI taxonomy): Eukaryota > Metazoa > Arthropoda > Insecta > Trichoptera > Philopotamidae > Philopotamus > Philopotamus ludificatus. Next base: position 22,831 of record JAGXCT010036454.1, on the reverse strand, counting down.
CTAAAAAAAATAATATGTGAAGTTTTGCTAACTTTTAGAAAATTTAGACACAATCATCAAAGAAGTGCGCTTCAACATGCTCCATATTTTTTTGTAATCGATATTTAATCCCTCTTTATAGCCCAAAAGTGACTCAATCCTGCTGTGGATGGTTTACCTCCAATGAACGATGTTCTCTTGTGAGATTTTAGTCGAATTTTCAGTTAAAAATGTCAATAAATTATATTTCCTGCTATATTTATTTGTAATACATGTGAAACGTTTTCGATTAGGTTTATATCTGGAGATTTTCCACGCCAATGCAAAATATAAAGACTTTGACTTATGCCAATCTCACCCTGTGATTAACGTGAATAGATGTTTTTCAATTGTGTTATCAAACAATGACATAACTTTATCTAAAACAAGAATAGTTTTTTTGAAATCTAAAATTCCATCACAGAATAATCATATATTAATATCTTCCGTCATGTCAAATTTCACCCCAAACCATCATATATATTCCCATAAATTTTATAGTACTTTGTAAAAAAATATCCTCTAATTAATTTGCAGATTGGCTTCAAACCAATACTCGTTCACCAAAACTAAATTTGTAGTATCAGCTTTCTTCAGAGAAAAATACGAGTTTTCAATAGTCTTCAGTTTTCATTTTTTACAGCTGGGCCCAATTGCATTTTGGTTGTTTCCAGGGGCGTATGGTGGTGTTGAGCTTGGGTGTGCTGAATGTGGAAAAAAAATACAATTTTTATTTAATGAACTTTATTATTATTTATACTATAATTCTATTCCTCATTTATGCGACTTAAATTTTTCAATGAAACTATCGTTAAGTGTGCCTTTCTTTTTTAGTTTTATTAGTATTTTTTTCTCCAATGATATTAGTTTTTAAATTTTTTCCACATTCAGCACACCCATTACCAAGTCCACCATACGTCTCTGGTTGTTTCTGCAACTTAGACAATAGAGATTTTTATTGTAACTCTTTTGTGAAACCCAACATTATTAAGATGCCATTTCACTGTAGCTTGGAAGAGATACATCATCTCTACCGATTTGTGTCACCAACCACTGTTTGTACCACTGCACTGATCCAGGTCGTTTTTATAATTATTTTCAACTGGATAATCAGCCTGTTTACAGTCGATAATGAGATAATTTGACAAAGATATCGCGCTCGAAATGACCGATAATTCAGCCGCCCGTAGAATTGTCAATTTTAAGCGATCCTAGTATCCAGGACCTCTCGAAAATCCGACTGATTATTAATTATAATTGAACAAGGGTTCTGGTTACCTAAATCAATTATTTCAAGGCTTGTTCAGTCACAACTAAAGTCACAGAAACGATTTTTCGCGCGTCTATTTAATTCTGACGCACAAGTGTATATGACGATATTGATGAATAAATAATATAACCTACAGATATTTAATAAAATTAGAAAAAAGACATAATTTGATACATGAATTCTGAAGCAGCCTTAATTATTTTGAAGCCTATTGTCATAGGAGATGGAAAGTGGAGCCCCTAAGTCAGTGATCGGCAAACTTGTTACTTAAAAGAGTCAAATATCAACAGTAAACCGATTTAAAAATGAATTTTTCTGAAATCAAAAATATTACACTTCATTTGAATTTAGATATAATATGCCTGACTTATTAAAAATTGTATAAAAATACTAATATTTTTTTAAAAAAAGACAGAATCATCAGATTTTTATCTCACTAGCCAAAATTAATAATGATGAATAAATAAATGTATTTTTTATCAAACTGCACGTTTATGCATAGAATATTTTTTTAAATGTAATGTGCAATAAAAAATATGCACTTTGTTGATGACACTGATGAATCAGTTCTTTTCGCTATGCAGAATTGGCACCAAATGCAATGACATTTCTAAAAATATAATAAATACGTATGTCACATAGACGTGTGACCTCAAACATCAGTCTAAAAAATAAATACGAAAGTTAATGGTGAATTATGGCATTTTTTAAACTAGTTCATTTCGTCACAAAATTATGATGATTATATTTACTGATGATGCGACGTTTTAGCGCATATAATTAATATCAATAATTGAATAATTTTTATTTATATGACTTGTCCACTCGTCATTCGGCGCGTGATCTTGCTTTTGAAATTAATTCTGTAAAATTAAATATTGCTTTTAAATAAATTCATATATTAATAAATTAAGTGGAGAAGTGGGTTAAGCGGATAGCGGACTTCTCAACACCTCAATCTCTTTATTCGTCACAATCCCAGCTTTTCCTACAAGATGATTGTGTAAGTTAACTTAACTTGTACGGTTATTAGTTTAACATACATTCCATTGTGTAAATCTGACACAAAATTGTCCAAGAAATCGTAGCCTTCGTAATAAATCGACGTTAAATTATTATTAAATAATTTATCTGTCAATTAGGATAAGGATTTATAAATTGTGGCATTTTATATTAGCTTAAATTTATAATAAAAAAAATAATAGAAATTAAAAATTATATTTATGAGATTTATTGAGCTGCATCTATAGGATTTTATTGAAATGAATATATAATACAAATGTATACAGTTTGTACTGAAATATTTAGATGCCAGTAATAATTTAATAAATTATTTATAAAATTAATATAACTTGTAATAATTTAATGAAACGAATAATATTGTTTCACACATTTAAAAACCTTATATTTAATTTATAAAAAAAACCCGCAGTGAGAAAATTGTATTGTTTTATCGAAAGCTGACAAACTTGCCCGAAAAATGAAGCCTTGGAGGGAGAAAATTTTTGTGTCAGACCGAAAGATTTTATATATGAAAACTTTCGTTTATGAACAAAGCAATTATTATCAGGATAATTTTCACAATTTTTTCCTATTACTCTTCCATTTGTATTTTTTAAATAAAACTATGCTGTTTTTTTTGTTATTTTCGTCAAGATTTATGGATTACCATATTATAAATTTAAATAATGATTTTAAATAGTAATTATTTAAATTATTACCAATAGATTAAATTCGATTCAATCTTTGTTTCTTTTTTATAATTATCTGAGCAATAACAAGACTTACCTCTATAGTAGCTTCTTCTTTCTTAGTTAAGCATATCAACACATTTTGTTCTCTCGAATCAATACTCAGCTTTTATCTTATTGCTTCCAGATTTAAATTATCACCATATTTGGAATGTTTAGTAGTTTTTAATTTCATATCTTTTTAACCTTGCTCCCGGCATATTGTCAAATTTTAATACAATAACAAGAAGATATTATCTAATTCCACGATCATAGAGATTCTTCATAGACGAAAAATAATATTATTTTGATTGTTTAATATTTTATAAACTCATTTCTATTTTATAAATATAAGTATAAGATTTGTTATTTGTGAAATCACAAATTGAGCAAAATTATATAATATTAAGATTTTTTTAAACTACGTAACTTAGTTACAGATCGTTAATATTATTATAAGATATATTTGTTAAAAAATAAATTATAAAAAGTAAGACATTCGATTCTTTTTACTTCCTCTTAAACAAGTATACACTCATCCCTTGATTTACGCGTAGATACGTACCAATAAAAGCCGCGTAAATAAAGATATACTTTAATAAATTATCTTTTTCAAATCTAATAAAAATAATTAACTATTAACAATGAAATTAAATTATAATCATGATATTTTGACTTTTGAAGTCAACAACTATTGGAAACAAATTAACTAAATTATTATTTAATTAATATTATATTACTGTTCTATACATGATCACAATCGGAATATAATCTGCAGGATATTTTAAATTAAAGCAAGATTTTCCTATCTTCCTAAATTCTTTTATATCTAAATATATAAAATGTTTCTATTATATTCTTTAAAGCTGATAAACTCGATTAAGAGACTCAACCACGCAAGGAATAAAACAAAGTTTTCTCAAAAACTTATATCTTCTTGTATGAAAATATGGTTTTGTTTAAACTAATCCATATTTATTGGGAAAATTTATTTATTGATCTTGTAATTTTCCAAAGTCCTTCATTTGTTATTAGACAAATGTTATTTAAATATAAAAAATACTTGATTCAATTATTACTGACATCAATATATTTATTTATAAGACAAATTAAAGATTAAAATAATCAACGCATACATTTTAAATCAACAATTTTTATTGTATTCTATATAAGCATAACATACAAAAAAATATATACATTTTTAATCTAAGATATTTCATAATAGGCTTATCCTACCAAATTACAATATGTATTCTGATTTTAAAAGATCTGTATTATTCATAAAATAGTATACTAAAACGTGGTAACTAATATTCAGTGGTGAATAATAAATTATATTTAATGCGAATTTTTGATAAAAGTATGCAGATCACAAGATAAATATTATACATGATGAATTTGAATGAAGACTAGAAATTAAGAAGAAGGATTACGTATTACTTATTGATAATTTTCACAATATAAAAATACTGTTTAGGTACAAGTCGCTGTTTTATAATAATATATACAAAATATATACATATTTATAAATATTTTCTTTGAAAATTATTATTCAAAGATTTAATTACATATATTACAAAAAAAATAATAATAAAACAGCATTTTTCGATTATATCATACAATATATAAATGCTCGAATAAAATGTTTGCTAAAGCATCCCTTGGCGTTCCATCGTCGTGAATGCCGTAAGAAAATTCAAATTTATTAACACTAACTTCGAGATCGTTTTATATTCCAATTTAGTTGAGAAATATGCCTCATATGTTGCATTCGAATTCGGATATCCTTTTACTTCTACTGCTGCCAGATTTGTTGGTGAACGCTCTACCTCCGTGTCCACTCCAATTGTTTTGATTGCCGACACCGTTGAAGCTATTTCTACTGATTAAACTGTTGCCAGGATGGCCGTTTTCTCTCGAGATGTTATTATCTCTCTCTCTATGAAAGCTGGAACCTGATAATTTGTCCATACCCCTCTCGCAAAAATTACCATCCCGTCCTGAAAAGCCTCCGTCCATAATTCCGAATCCTCCGACTGTCGTATGATTCCCCGCTCTGACAGTATTGAAGTTTTCGTTTCTGTAGTTCGATCGATTCCTTTGCAGATTCGAAGCGTTGGGTATGTGAAAGCTTCTTCGAGGCTCTTCGTCTCTGAGCTTAGATCCTAATTCATCAGAATATTCTATCGATATACCGCCATCGTTTTCTATAATAGCCGAGGGATCGCTATACACAGACGAATCTTGATAGAAGCTTTCTAAATCGACGTAATTTCCCTCGGTCGGTTCGTTTTCGAGCAGCTCTGAAAGTTTTCGTTTGATTTCTGAAAACGGCGGCCGCTGTGCTGGATCTGCATGCCAACAAGAGTGCATGGTGTCGTAGAGATGCGGTTTACAATGCGCCGGTCTCTCGAGGCGATAACCTTCGGTCACCATATGAAGAACCTCTCTGCCAGACATCGTGGCATAGGGAGTCGAACCTGAAATCGCAAACTTTCACTGATATCTCTGCCCACACGAATCCATAATATACGATAATAAAACAATTCAATTACCCAGCGTTACGATTTCCCATAGCAATACGCCGTATGCCCACACGTCTGACTCATGACTATAGACGCTGTAGAGGAGAGCCTCTGGAGCCATCCATCGCACTGGTAACGCGTTTCTCTGAGGCTTACTGGCCTTATCATCAGTCGTCGACGTCAACTCTCTGGACATGCCAAAATCAGCTATCTTGCACAATTTATTATGATCCACTAACACGTTTCTAGCAGCTAAATCTCTATGTATTATCTAAAAAAGACAATAAAAATATGTAATATTTCATATAAATTAATTAAATAATAGTATGATAACTTACTCCTTTGCTAGCTAAATAGTCCATTCCTCTAGCAACGCAGTATGCGAATACCGTGAGATCTCTGGATGTTAATCCACCACGCGGCATTTGAAATCTATCTACGCGTGATCTTCTATCTCTTAAATATGTCAATAGTTTTCCGCACATTACATACTCCATTATTAGTAAATATGGCTCTGAAAATATATAAATTTATAATAATAATAGTAAACAATATTTTAACCCATGTTCCAATGACTACCGTGCAAAGAAAGATAAGCGCAAACTTATATAAAACGAAAAAATATAGCATTAACATTTTCCACTCCGTGGGCCAGACATATTGGCCCATAGCAAACAACTTTATTTTTATATAATTTAAAACAATTAATATCTTTTATTAAATCGGATATCACATTAAAGCCTATATATACATGGTTTTATTAATTTTCCCAATGAATATATTTTTTTAATAGATTTGTAATAAAAATATCATGAGAGTGACACAGTAACATATTACATAGATTCGACTAAGGACAGAGTGAAAAGGGTAAAAAAATAATCTCAAACTACCCCGACTATCCTCAAAAAAGGATCACAATCCCTGATTTCCAAAATCCATTCTCAAACAATTATCATGTGTTACACATTCATAGTCATATTTGGATCTTTAATTTTTTAATGTTTCACATAATGAGCACGAGGCGCAAGGGTGTTCGGTGAATTGACAGTTGTCACACCGGGATGACCATAGCGGTCAAAAGAATTAAACTATTTTTTAAGCCTGTTTCATCCGTTGTTTCTAGCAATTGCATGCTTTTTAATAATAAGCGATGGATATATGAAATATTATTGTTATTAATTCATAGTTCCTTTCTTTAATCCCTAAAGTACATAAAGAGTCAAACGAGCAATTATAATAGGCTGGCGGAAAATATCAAATATATTTTTTCCATCATGATAGACAATGTCAATGTTTTTAAACCGTGTCTAACAAAAAATCAATATAAAAAAATGGAACCGTATTTTTCTTGAATCGTGCTACTTCAAATCCTTGTTAAAAGAGAATCGGTTCTACTTTTTTTTATATGTAATTTTATAATTTTTAGTTTGTTTTAATACTCGATAAACAATTCATGTAAAAAAGCATTTAAAATATCGATATCGATAAATATTTTTAAAATTTCACTCGTTTCATTATGAAAATGTTTTTAAATGCTTCAATCAATAATAATTTTGCAATTTATTAATCATATTATTAAAGTTTACCCATTGTTACAGATTTTTAAAAACAGTATGATTCAAAAATATGACAGTAAAGTTAAACAAAATCATGCAACATATTTTTAAAAATATCGCAGATCTTTTCACACTAATTATTTTTCAGAAATATGATCTGCATTATTAACAGAGAGGTTTTAAGCATTTAACAAATAAACGGTAGACAGAGAATCTAACTTACATCCCGAATTCTAGACAAAAAAATATTAATTTATTCCAATTCCATGAAAATTATATTATCGTTGTTATGAAAAATATTTTAATTGGTAACAAAGTATTAATCATCCTGCAATTAAACATAATCAAATCGGTGCTATTCAATTTAGTTTCGTTATATATTTATATGTATTTTTAATATTTATTAATTAATAATAATATAAATTTAGCAAAAAGTTCAAGAAAAATATAATTATAAACAGGAAAATTTAGTCGGAAAAATCAATGTTGATAAATTAAGAATTATTATTTTTGAGAATCAATTCCACGATGATTTACGACTATCGTAAGATGAATATTTGAGTGTCAATAGCGAAGTTTTCAATTCATCGACTAATAACATTTAAATAACTGGATTTGAAAACTGTCGAACATAAATTCTATATATTTATATAGTATAATATATTATTGTTTTAAATAATTATGTACAGTTAAAGAACGGAGAAAATGCAAGTAAATCTCACGAAATTAAATATTTTTTGTTAAAAATAATTATAGGTCGTTTATTGCATTGTTGCAATTCTTAAATGTAACTAATTAATATAAAAAATATATAATTCATAACCGCAATGATCTTTGTTTTTTGAAGACGATCGCGTTACCTTGTTCCGTGCAGCATGCAAGTAGGGTAACAACATTCGTATGATTTCCAATTTTTTGCATTATATAAATCTCTTGCAGCAATTCCTGTTTTTCTTTTTGCGTTGCCGTCTCTTTGATTGTCTTTACGGCGACGAGGCGAGTGAGGCCGTCATGACCGGTTAGATCGTCGGCTTCTGCTTTCCAAACCTAAAAATGATGCGGCGATCGTCACTTTCATAGAAAAATCAATTAACAATGAAAACGCATGATGGATTACCTGTCCAAAGTTGCCTTGGCCCAGTAGCGTTTGGAGCCTCAGCTTGTTCCTTGGGAACTCCCATTTTTGGTCGGGCTTATTCGGAGGCGGCAGCGGAGGTCTCGCCACCGTCGTAATTTGCGATTCTTTCTTCATTTCCGAATCTTGAAAGTATCCTTCGTAGTCAGCGTCGATGTCCTTTGTCTTCTTCATGAAGATATGCCTCAGCACGAACATCACAATGATTGTTATAGGCAAGAATCCGAGCCCGGCCAACACGTACGTCGTCAAATTCGTTTTTTCCATTTCGATCAACACCTCGTTGTTTCTGCGCTCGAGTATTTCTTTTGTTAACTTTTCATCGTATTCATTCGAGTCGTTGTCTTTCTTGCGACTTCTCACCGTTGAACTTTCTTGTACATTGACTCTAACAGCCGTCGCTGTTGTTGTTGTTGTTGTCGTCGGCGATGTGGTAGTATCGTTCGCATAAAAATAGCTATTGTTTTTATCCGTGTTATTGAATACGACGGCGGGTCTACTGGTGGTGTTATTGATTTTGAATATATTCGTGCCTGAAGGTTCCGACAATTTGTATCTCTTCGTCGTCGAAGACGTGGAAATTTTCGTATTTTCAGTTGCGTTGAATGGATTCGCGGTTAAGTTCGGCGATTTATACTGCGACGGATGCAATATTTTCTGCGTGGTCGCCACTATTTTTTCGGTGGTCGGCGCGAATTTGTATTTGGCGGTCGTCTGCAAAATTCTCGGCGACGATCTGTTCGAATACAAGATGAACGGAGTCGGAGATGCCGAGTTCAGATTTTCCGAATGGCTCTTGACGTGCGTCGTGAATCTGATCCTCGGCCTGACGGTCGACAGCCTGTGCCTCGACTCGGGTTTCTTTTTGAATTTGTTGATCGTTGTGTTGTTTTTCTTTTCGATCGGTTCGATTGTTGTGTTGCTCGCGTTTTCGACGGTTCCATTAACACTTTCTTCGATGTTTGTGGCGTTTTTTAGAGATTTCGCCGTGTCATTTAATTTGATTGCGATATCATCTGTCAGTGAAATGTTGGTATTATTTTTGGCGTCGGTTTTGTTCAACGCTTTAACCGACGACGTTACAGAAACAGATGTAACAACCGCTGTGTAAACAACTGTCGACGGAGCGGACGTTGTCGTGGTCGTCGTGGTTTCAGCGGTATCATTGATCAATTGTATTAATTTAGCTGGTTTTCTTCGGTAGTTGAACGTTCTGTTGATTGATCTGGTGTGGTTCACGCCCACGGTTCTGTTCGACGGCTCGGTTAATCTTCTTTCTATGCTTTCGTCGATGACTTCAATCAAAGTTTGATTGTTGGGCATGATCGGGATGAACGGTGGTGTTGGCGTTGTGCTGTTTAAAATCTGAAGCTTTCTATAAGCGTTCACTAAATTGCCGTGTCTCGAGGGTGCTTGCATTTTTGCAGTGTTTCTGATTTTATTTTTTTCAATGACATTTTTTACGACGGACACGTCCATGTTTTCGTTGACTTCTTCTTCGTTTTCCTCGCTGGTATTTGTTATTTTTTCAGTGACAGGTCTGTAAGATCCGCGTTGTTTTTTATCGAGCTGTCTAATATAATGCGTCGGTTTAGTCGGTGTCAGTTGAAGATGCGTTATATTATCCCTGGGTATGCTGAGAGTAATTTTCTGTCCGAAGAATAAAAACGGCGCCATATCTTCAACGGGCAATTCGGATTCAAGCGGTCTAAAATGATTGTACAACTCATCAGTCAGGAAAAGCGTGTTGTTTTCATTATCTTTATTCAAAGTAGCGTCTGTTTTATTTGTTTTCGCAGTCGGCTCCAATAATACGTCTGTTTTTGTTTTATTATCTAATTTCGTACTGTTGACAGTGGCATTTTGAATATCTAAATTAATTTTAGCGTGTAATTTCACTTCTTTGGTTATTTTTGTGGGATCGTCCGGAAACGACGATCGTGTCGTCAGTGTGGCGTTAATTATTTCTATGTCTCTTTTTGGCGATTGATTTGTGTCATTCGATTTAAATGCAGTCGTATCGTTATTCGAATAGTTAAATAGTATGATGCCGTGATTCGATTCGTCCACTTGGAATTCTTCCTCGGGATCCAGCAGTACGTCAGTCTTGTCGTCGGCCTCTTTCTTGTACTCTGGTATGCCCAGTGTTTCGTGACTGACCGCTGAAAAATCGAACAGCGGCTTTCTGGTAGCCGCACCGTATCTGATTACTTCCGATGCCGGTTTTCTTCTGTTATTTAAAAATCCTGCTCTTATTACTTTGGCATCTTGTATTGCTTTGGCGTTGAGGCTCGATTTCACTTCTGCAGATCTCGAATCAGGCGTTTGTGTGGTCGGTTTGGCAATGGAATCTATTCTAAATGGAACTTTGGAACTGTGTTCTCTATCTAAACGGATCTCGCCGGTGGATAATGATTTGTTGTCGGGGAGAGATATCCTCTTTATCACAGTGTTGTTTGAATCTCTGATTTCTAAATGGGCATTCGTGATGTTGTGCCTGAAAGAAGCGTACAATGTAACATTAGCGCGCGAATAGCAATTAACTTTTTGGTTGTATTGGATTAACTTTCTCGTGTTTAATTACTAATGCATTCGAATGTGTGTCAATGATTAAGCAAATATTTGTATTTCGATCGTTTACCTGTCGGGCTTGCTAGCGAAGGTGGCGATGGTGGCCAGATGAGCTCCGAGACGCTCAGTCAGCAGCTGGCGTCTTCGTGCCGCTAGCAAGGACAGAAGTTGAGTGTCCCTGCGAGGGGCTCCGCCTATCGTGAGCCTTCTCTGTACTCCTGAAAAATAAATATAAAATTAATAAATGAAATATTTTTCAAAATGTATAAATCCAACGCAATTATTTATAATAAATGTATACGACGCTAGTGCGAAATCACTTTCATCACTAAACGAGTATGGTTAGCGCATCAGATCTGCATACTGAAGACAATGCTTTTCTCAAACAGAATTAGCGTTGACATAATGTTTGTTCCGTGTTGATTTTAACAATGTAATCAGCGAATAAAATCGACGCTGATGATTTTACCATTTTATGCAGTTGGCAATATTTAGAGATGAAATTTTTCAGCTCACGTAGCATAATCAGAATTTACAACATATTCTTATTTTACTGCTTTACTATTTATAACTTGAAACATTAATATTCTATAAGTTCTATTAGAATTCAAGGAAAGTTTTTCGTTTTTTAATGATAACAATACAAAAATGATCTAAAAGTCTTCTGGTTTCAGTGCTTTTAGTTAAAAGTACAAATACATATGAAAAAAATAAGAGGTGTTTTTGTATCACACGATCTTCCGGAAAAAGAAAATGATTTTTAAGACATATTGTTACAATTGACGTAAATAAGATCCTCTTTGATATGAAACGCAATAAACAATGGTTGGCACAAAATCAGAAAGCTAAACCATCTTCTAATTTTTTATTCCTTTGTGTTAGGTGGAATTATCAACGAATAATATTATGAAACGAGAAACTGTTAATTATGAAGCGCTTAATTCTAATTTTATTTTAGAATGATGGCATGCATTTTTGAATATTCGTGAAAAAATGGTCCCTGGAAAATGAATTAATTAAATTTTTTTTCGGAATAATATAATAAAAAAAAGGAATTTAAAAATACACAACGATAAGCATCATAAGGAAAAACATTTGTAAACCATTTCATTTAATATTTTTATTATTAGTACAAGGTTATATAAAATAATGAAAATTATCTCTGGAATCTAGCTTCGGAACAAAAAATACGTGCAAAAAAACGTGATAAATGCAAAAATTTTTACTCCCTAAATCATCATTAGAATTATTTCAATTATATTTTGTTTATTTTATGATAAAACAATATTAATTTTAAACAAAATTTTTGAAAAACATGTACAGAAAAATAACAATGTGACATAATTCATTAAAAATGGTATAATTAAAATGTCACACGTATATGTGCGTATTAATTGGCGCATAAATCTACTGTCACCCAATCAGCTTTGACGCGCTGTTGTCAATGATAATTCAGTCCACACACGTTCATAAAACAATACACAGCACAGTTTAATTCAAAAAATATTTTAATATTCATTTTTACGCGATTGATTTTTGTCTGAAGCTTGCATGTAAATAGAAACATATTGATATATTGACCAGTTGCTTAATGCAATCTCATGAGGTTCCTAAACTCGCTTACGCTTATGCTTGTAATTAAATGCATTTAAAAGAATGATTTATATGAGAAAATGTTTCATTTTTAAAAAAAAAATCACTTGTTCTTATAAAGATCGAATTTTTCACTTTTTTGACTGTGGTAGATAATGACGGAAATGATAAATTTAATAGAATATTATAATATATTCTGAAGCCTTGTCATAGAATTTAGTTTAATCATAATAACATAATTTTCTGACAAAATCACTTTAGTTTATAATTTATTAGTGATATCCATAAGTAATGTCGTTTTTTTCGATACTGTTAGGCAGTAAAGACGTGTTATAAGTTTATCTTGTGTACCGGCTACCTGCTCGTGGCTTTTAGACAAAAAACGGTTTCTTTATCCCCTTGACGACAATGGGAGAGACGTGTCCATCGGAACAACTTTTACAAAATCATTTGAAAAAGAAAGCGACAGAGGCTACGAAGGATATTTGTTGGATTTACGGTGACATATTGGATGTCAGGATATGCCAACGATGATTCTAAAAATTTAAATCTTGTGATTTGTGTTTGGAAAACGAGCCTCGAAGTGAACGACCCGTCCTAGCGAATGAAGTAGCTGTGAATTCTGCAATCGAAGACGACCCGATGCTTACCATTGAACAATTATCGGAGAAGGTCGGTACATCCTGGTTCAGTACTCAGAGGATCCTTATGAAGTTGAGAAAGATTCAAAAAGAAAGTCCAACACGCATTCACGCGAGACCTCATGTTGCGAAATTGACGTGTGAAAAAATTCAGGATCTTGGATGGGTCAC
>JAGXCT010036453.1:28473-64061 GCA_022495035.1 Philopotamus ludificatus | reverse complement strand
TGAAAATTCTAATTAGCGTTTTAAAAAATGTACGTTATAGGGGGGGGATCGACGTTATTGAAAAAAAATACCGCAAACGTTATAGGGGGGGACGTTAGATGAGTGTACGTTATAGGGGGGGTTTACTGTATATATACGTATTTTTTATATTTCTGCCACGTCGTTTTTTAAAAATTATATCATAAAATGTGTTCTATAATTTGTAAACAGTGTGTCGCGTTTCCACAAGTATTTCCTCCCCGACGTAATCGTTTGCGAGGGGTTCTTTGTTGCCAAGGGCGGCAGAAATGTACATGTACATAAACAAAATATGTTTTTTCTTGATGGTACACATTTTATTAATGAAATTATACGTGCGATGGGGAAGTCTCTATTATCGAATACGATACACTAATTATAGACCGACTAGCCAGGGAGAGGAAACATTTTTGCGTATAAATAGGGCTATATAATTCGCAAAATGACAACCAGCTGCGGTTTATTAGTGGACAGTTCATGGTCCTGTTGGGTTCGAAGGTGTTGGGCGATGCCCGTTTTCTTCGTCGGAAGTGGTTCTTGTCAAGGTTACATTGATTGGTTTTTTCTTCTCGTTTTTGTCTTTTCTTAGAAGAAAATGTTTTGTCGTAGTTGCGTTAAGTCGGGAGCCTAATGAAAAAAGAGGGGGGGGGCATCACTTGCACGGGGTCGTGGGTCATCGGAGGTGGGAGAAGGCTGTTGTGTAGTCATCGGAGCTCAGCTGCGGAGGGGATTATTGATTTTTGAGATGACTTGCGGGATGCCGGAGGGGAGGGCTTGTTGATCTTGTGGGGTTTTGGCGGCAAGGATGTGGGCGGTAACTTCGAAAGCTTTGTTAGAGGGATAGAGGTGTTGTGTTAGTGGACAATTACTTTAACTGATATCGCTGTTACATTTTTTTTTTTTTTTTTTTTTTTTGTATTTTGGGCAAAAATTGTATGGCTCGGGATGCTTGCAATACTGAAATATCTTCAGTTGCCTTGTCCATTTTCAGACGTAGGCAATCTACATGTTCTCATTTTGCGTTTTAAATGATATCTTATCACCCACCTCTATCCCCTTTCACTGAAATTTAAAGTTAATGTCCACCGTTAGTGATGGACATTAACTGCTAAATTTATCGATGTTTTTTTTTATTTTCAATTGATATCTAACCCCATGAGAATAATTCATTTTGATTTTTATAAACCGTGACATAACAAAAATTCTGTAAAAAAATAAATGTGGGCCACAAAAAACCAATCCAAAACGAGAATCGGTGAATTGTAATTATTGAAAAGTTGGCCAAAAATGGCTTAAAATATGTCTGAAGTGCTAACATAATTAGTATTACAGAAAACCCTGATATATCCTTGTTTTGTATAACGAGTTCGACAGTCCCTCCTACACGTCAATACTGAAATGTCTTCAGGTGCCTTGTCCATTTTCAGACGTAGGTAATCTACATTAGATTATTTGATGTTTTATTTATTGATGGAGATCATTTTAGCCAAATTTAAAATCTAAATTTGACAAATGATCTCCTATACCCCAGTCTTTCCCCTTTCACTGTGATTGAATGTTAATGTCCGTCCTTAGTGACGGACATTAATTGCTAGATTTATTGATGAGATTGTATGGGGAAAAGACCGAAGTCAATTCCCTTTCAAGATAAAATTTCGGTAGAACGAATACGCTCTGAATGCTAACGGTAAATCGTTATCAGTCATGTTTCAGAGGGTAGGAGTTGCCCTCTGAACGGGAAATACCTGCGATGGGGACCATATAGCCAACAAAAATAGAAACGCTTGTAACATATTTTGGCATTTGGCGCCATCTATTGACGCACCACGGCACTGTATATACACCCTTGTCAAACTTGCAATGGTTTTCAATCCCCTTGTCAACGTGTTGGAAACCTCAATCGTTTTTTATTGTTTACGGCAATCACAATTTTTTTTTATTTATAATTGATATCTAACCCCGTGAGAATAATTCCTTTAAATCAATAAATCTGTACCACAAACAACCATTCCAAAATATGTTTGAAGTGCTAACATAATTAGTATTGCAGTAAACCCTGCAATATCCCGGTTTTCTATAACGAGTTCAACAGTCCCTCCAAGAACGTAACTTTTAAAGGTCAAATTAGGTATTCCGTAAATATGTAACACAATACGTTGCTGCGCGATATAAAAAAATAGGGCCAACGCCATTTGGTTGACAATAAAAAATAACACGTGACATTGAACAAGGTCATTCAATATAATTTACTAAACAAAAAAGCACTTTTTCCAAATTTTGTATGAGTGCCTTTGGTTTCTGTAGCGCGGGTTTTCTATAACGTGATCCCGATTTATTCGTTATAGGAGGGCTAACTGTAGTAATTATGCCGCTCATTTTACTCGATTTTAAAAACTAATTTTGTTTAAAAATACGTCGATAAAGATTCTATATACTATTTTATTTAATATGATTTATTTTATTGTGAAAAAAATTATAAGTGCAGAACAGAATTCGATTCCGTACTCGAGTACAATAAGTGCGACGAGGATATTCCGGCATGCGAGAAAAAAATCCCCACCGCAAATCAATCGTTTAATATTTTTCAAACATTTTAATTGCAGATTCCGTCCATCGCAATAATCTATAATCCGACAACGAATCAAATGTTTACTGCTCGCAAAGGAAAGGGGGCGTATCTCAACGACAAACGCATCCACGTCTCGGCCGTAGATAATCTATCTAAGGCGCTGGTGATGAGCGAGGCTGGCACGAGCCGGGATGCCGATAAGATGGGAGCCGTCATCGAAAACTACACCAAACTAATTCCAATGATACACGGGTAACTATCATTTATCTATCGTTTTAATCGAAACGCGCGTTTTATAATCCACCGTTTGCAGAATACGTACGTTGGGATCGGCTGCTCTCAACATGGCGATGGTTGCGCTCGGTGGCGCCGATGCCAATTACGAGTTCGGCATTCATTGCTGGGACATAGCAGCCGGACAATTGTTGGTGGAAGAGGCGGGCGGTGTCTGTATAGATCCCGCAGGTAACTAACTACCAGCATGCTATTCAGAATTATTTACCGATTAATACTGTATTGCTTCTTTTTTCAGGCGGGCCCTTCGATCTGATGTCGCGGAGAGTGTTGTGCGCTAGCACCCATGAAATAGCGCAGGCCATTGCCAAAGAGCTCGTTCAATTTTATCCGGAGAGAGATTAATATTCCGACGTTAACAATACGATATTATTTCCATGTTTCTCAATATGTTATTGTATGTTTTTATGTGACCCTGTATAAACGATTAACCAAATGTATCACGATAAATTCATATTAAACGTAATAATATTATAAATTATATTATCAATAAAATATTTAATCAATTTTGATTTATTTTAAGTTGCTACAACCTTGGAATTGTAAAATAAAAGCTAATTCATTTTTCATAATTTATTTCATATAAAAAACCTACATATTAAAAATACCGTAAAATAATTTTCTATATTTAAAAGAAAATAGATGACCGTGAATATTGAAACGATAAATCTTTTATTAAAAAAACATTCAAGGTTGTATATAAGTAGAGATTCTCGTCGTAACAAGCTGAGGTTAAATTCTCAAGAATCTTAAGTTAAAATTATACGAAGTTCGATAAAAAATATATTTAACCCTTTAGATGCAAAGAAGAAAGGGAAAGTGAAATAAAATATATGTCACCAACGCAGCTTGTAACATTTTTGTCTTTTTTTTGTCCATAGTACATAATATCGTTGTCAGAGATTGAAGACATTTGCGGGGTATTTCATGTTGTTTTTTATTTGATAAACTCATTGGTGGAGTCTAATCCGCAGAAAACAATCGAGGAATTGTCACAAGACCTCGATTGCCCATTTGGAAAGGCTCAGGAAAAAATAAACAAGGATTTTGGGAGCCGCACAAATTTTCTTCAGCTGTCCAGTTATGATCCGTTTTTCTTACAAAGATCGTCACTGGAGAAAAGTAGAGAAAAACGATGGTTTTCATCGAATCAAGTACTTGTGTCACCCCTCGGTCATCATTGACTTTAAAGTTTTGAAAAGATTCACTATTAATTACTAAAACCCGTTTAGACTGTTACAACAGAGGTGTGTTGTCCCAAATCCATCATCATCATCATAGGCGCAACAGCCTTATTGTAGAGCCCTGTCCTCATTCAACACCCTTCTCCATTTTATTTGGTTTATGAGGCCACGTCGGTCCATCTTCCGGTAAGCTTCAATAATGCAGTGTTTCGCTGTACACACTCCGACCACTTTAGCGATGGTCTTTCATTTCTCCGGAGACAGAAAGGCTTGTTAATCATAAGCCTTACACGCGACTGGCCATTCTGACGACAGCTGTGACTGGTTTTCTGAGATTCAGCTGAGAATTCTCCTCTCCAAGATATCCAGTTGTCACTTGACTCGCCCAATATTCCGACCCATTTATTACATCGGGCCTGATGAGAGTCGTGTAGAGCTTGACTTTAATCTTCCTTAAGAAGAATCTCAACCGTAAATGGTTCTCAGGGGTTCAAGTATTTGTTCTTGGCATATATTTTATCTTAGTCTCATTGATCCTCACTTAGTCTCATTATTTGCTGGTATGCATTTTAAAGAGCCGCATGAGGTCTGGCCACAATGTCTATGTCGTCCGCATCGATTCTTTTTGTGAACATTGGCGAACATGCTGGCTATCTTTATCTTGTCCATCACTACCCTGAAGGAGGTGGGATTTTCAAAAAAACTCTGCCGTATGTTCTTCAACCAGGACGTCCTTGGTCTATCGTATACTCGTGTTCCTTGAATCTTACTGTGAAGAAGAATGAGTTGCAGTATTTGATTTGTTTCGGAATGTCGCATTATATGACTGAGGTGAGTTTTCGTATTCTGATAGTATTGATAACCTCTCGGTCACCAACTCAATGTATGTTACTCCCACATTTCGAACCTTTAATCACGTTTTCTGTGAACTTCCACGCCTCTACAGTGTACAGAGGGACACAGCATCTCACCAATCATTTGACTTAGTTTCAATATAAATATGCACGGATGTCTCATGGTTTTTTTTAACGGTTGCTTTTTGTTGCCAGTATAAATTTGCTATTAATGTGAAATCTTTATTGTCTATCCCAGTAGTTTTCATTACAATTTTTTTGACATCACTAGTGTTAAGTCTAATAAGAACTTCTCCACTGTGTCGTTCTCACGGCTCAATAAACTCATATTTTGATTATTTCGGCTGATATTCCATATTTCAGCAAGGATTTCACAGGACAAACAGGCGAGCTAGATTTATAAGTTCTACAACATCCATCGTATTTGTATTTTGGCATCCAAAGAGTTAAATTAATTATGGTTTTATCGACTAATGATTCAATAAAATTAATTTCCCAGACTTTAGAATCCCCATTTATAACGGAGTCTCCGAGTACCCAATTCTCCAGCTTACAATAAGTGTTCACAATACATACCGAAGCAAATTGATTCTTCTCAATGTCTACCGACGTATCGTTTATTTAATCATATCGATTGACTATATATTTATTCACGTTAGTTTCGTCTGTAAGCATCGATTGGTTTTAATCCGAGTGCGGCACACCTGAAATCTTAGAAAAACCACCTAGCAATAAATTAAAGAAACGGTGGACGCTGCATAAATATGCTCAGGTTATATACTAAAATAAAATGATACTTACCGCAACTGTTATAAAAAAATATATTAAAATTTTGCACATTACTATTGAAGCGGCCAAGTGATGAATATGAATTATTTGTAACCGAAATCGTATACTTCAGTCAACTTAATTATTATTTATGTCTGTATTCTGTCAGATTATTATACTCATCTCTAATAAAATACTTTTACAATTAATTGATGGATTTATGATGTAATTACATGCAATTAAATCGAGCGATCTCGGTTCTATCCCACGAATAATACGGTACAAGAGGTGCTGCAGCGAATACAAGCCACCGAACAAAATATAATTTAGGTTATAAAATAATGGGTTTCTCAAAACGGGTGTGGCACTTTCTGACATAGAGGTACAAAATGCTCACAAAAAATAGCTCGTTATAATCAATTCGGGGATCTGACTAATACTTACATAAAAGCGGGACTTCCATTACACTAAAATAATTTGAAAACAACTACTGAGCAGAAAATTGTGATACATCCATTTCTTTTTTAAATCAAATTAAAAACAGATTCAGTAAACCCTCCTATAACGCACCAAGTTCGACAGTCCCTCATAGAACGTAATCCCCAAATTTTGTACGAGTCCCTACGATTTCTATAACGATTTCTTCGTTCTAGGAGGCTGACTGAACAGTCATATGTCTGATTTTTTATATGACGATGACAAATGCGCTAGAGCATAGCTTCTGAATATTTAGAATTCATCGATTTTATATTCAATTTCACGTGTAAGTTTAGTTAAAGTCCTAAATAGCTCTAAGTTTTTGTAGAAAGACATCCTCGGAATGAAGCAATAAATGGATGGTCGAAAGAAATCTGCTTTGAAGTAGTAAATAATGATTTGTTTACAATCGCTGCTAAATCTGGTGAATGAAGTCGTAACGGTAACATATATAAAACCGTAGTAGTTAGTGAAGATAGGGCAGAACCTTTGAATCCTACAGTACGGATTGAGATTGAGGTTAACTGTGGCTGTGATGCTGCTGCGTATTGTCTGTCCTTTATCAGATGCACAGCCTTCCAACGACTGATAATAAAACAGGCATTGTTAAACTATTTATTGATGCAAAAGTTTTAACGTTTTTTTAATTGTCTTAGCAAAAAAAAATGTTTTTCTCAGAACTGATGAATAACATCTTTTTAAATTATCCTTTTGTATAGAGCAGAGATGAGCAACCTTTTTTTATAAAAATTAAAAAATGTTGTAAGAAACTTATGATTATAAAAACACTGAATGATGAACTCAAATTATCTCTTTGTTAAAAAAATAGCATGGTGTGAAAAATCACAGACCGCGAGTTGGGTTGCTTATCCCTGGTATGGAGGATGCTTTCTCTCTAATTTCTACTCAGTTTTGGTCTAGCTTACAGCAAACACTTAAGGGAAGATGCCCTCAAAATTTGATTGACACAAAGATGTATTACAAAATTCTGATTCTGATAAATCACGAACCGGGCGGCCTTTAAAGTCTCATGACGACAAGTTAAACGTCATAATTGATCCCATCGAAACATTTGCAATGTATAGGAATATTTTTGCACGACGTTTTGATTCCCAATCTAATGTCAGCTATCAATTTATTGGACATCTGACATCGATTGATGACTGGGGATGAGCAATGGTTAGTGTCCAATAACGTAACACGGAAAAGACATCGGGGTATACCCGGACAAGTCCCATTAACTGGTGGGATTGCAAAGGATATTGTGTATTTGGAACTCTTGGAACGTAATAAAAAAACTACAGGGGAATGTTTTCCTCTAGACAGTGGTTCTTAACCTTGTTGGAGGTACTGAACCCCACCAGTTTCATATGCACCTTCACCGAACCCTTATATCATATGTCGTATCATTTTTCATAACATCGTACAATAAGTCAGGTGTGTTTTGATCTCTGCCGAACCCGGGAGGCTGACTCACCGAACCCCTGGGGTTGGATCGAACCCAGGTTAAGAACCACTGCTCTAGACCTTACTCCTTACGGATAAAAACACCCTTTAACCCATCCGTCATTAGTCGTCCGAAGAGAATCCATCAGATACCCCAAGCATTTCATTTTTTAAAGAAATGGATTATTCTAAGAATAAAAATAGTAATTCATGATATCATAATCCGGTCGATATTTTGGATGTTTTAACTAATCAACATGTAAATGACACCTGTACACGGCGATGTCTCGCCGCAGATTGAGCACTCGCCGCTGCTGAGCTCTCTGTGGCAACATAGACCGCTAAACACACAAACGTGTCTGTCTTTAACCCTTTACGTGCGAGATAAGATTTCATAAAAAGTCAATTAGACATGAAAAATATAGTTGAATATTTTGATTTATCCTCGCATCTAAAGGTTTAAAGAAATGGGAACTACATGTCTCAAAAGAATTCTTCGATACTTGAACATCTCGCTATATGAAATGATAGCCTGGAGAAGCTTATCGCCCTTGGAAACATACGAGGACCCAGGGGAAGGGGAAGGGCAGGACGTTCACCTGCTGGACGTACAAGCGAAGACCGCCACTGGTTCCAATGTAGTAGCTGCAATGCGAGATCAGCATCTCATCATGCAGAGGATCCTAAAGAGCTACAATCAAGAAGATTCAGAACAAAAATGTTCACGATCCTCACGATAAAACTTTTGCATCAACTCAATATCTCATCCCGCTGCGAGCAGAATACAGTAAACCCCCCTATAACGTCAAGATGGGTACCGCGTTTTTTTGAAAGAAAGCAGTAAATAAAACATTTTAATTTTAATTATTTTTAAACATTTTCAACACAAATGACGCACGATAAGAGATATCCTTTCGTATTTTGGCTGACGTTATCTCCCGCAACATCCGCGCAGGGAAGATCAACGCGAAATTTTATTAGTTGATTTTATAAAATAATAAAATGTATTTGTGTTTTAAAAAATTTACGTTATAGGGGGGATCGACGTTATAGGAAAAAACCGCCGCAAACGTTATAGGAGTGTACGTTATAGGGGGGTTTACTGTAGTTAGCCATCGGTACGATGAATCACAGATGTCTCTTCATGACAAGATGAAATACGTCATCTTGAGAATCTGAGGGTTATTAATATGGAAATGATAAAGATGGAAAAGTTCGGGAAAATGGAAGGACTATATTAGCTCAATGATATATGAATGAGACGAATAGAGAATCGGATGTATTTCATAAGCTCACCGTAAATCTTCTCCGAAGGCTAGCGTTAAAATATTACCCACCTGTTCACCGTTCCCGCAAAGCAGTTACGCTAGTAACGTGAACACTGGCACCATGAGGAAAAGCTGCTGCGAGCGTAACATAGTTACAGTGAGCAGAAACATAATAAATACATATCAAAATACAATACAAGTCCAGATTTTTTTCACTTATTTATTTTAAAAATTATACAAAACAGAGTCGAATAAATGAATGGGCAAATTTCGCAAATAAGCATATCATATAATCCTGCCAGTTTAATTTCAAATAAAATAATAACACATTCAATGAAAACAAACATCGTTTCACATCGTCCATATATTCGATCCTGGCTTCCATTTTCGCAATCGTCGACGCGTAAAAATTTTATTCACGTTAAAACTGCCACGACCATACATCGTTGATAAATAAAAATACACCAGAGACATTAGATTACACAGAGGGATGGTGCGAGGCCTCGTACGCAAACGCCGACGCTCTCGCACAAAGCGCTCGTACCACCGCTGTACATAATACAAACATCTTGATCCGTAAGTATATAAATATATATTTACCATAGTATTAATAACTATATTGTGAAAAAAAAAAAAAAATAGCGCGATGCAAGTCTATTGACAATTACAATAAAATCACACTAACAATTTTTCATAACACTGAACAAAAAAAATATAGGCGTCGGGCTATTTTCTTATGAAATAATATTTCAAACCTTTGAATCAAAAGCAAGATTTATATTTAAACTTAAAAAAAATGCAATTTTTGAGAATTTAGAAAATATTTTACATGCTACGACAAATCAAAGGCTTTAAACGTTACAATATAACAAAAAAAAAAAAAAAAAAACCTAGTTATATCTATACATAAGTATTATAAACATATTTATTTACTTATTAATTTTATCACTACTGCACATAGATTTATATTAATTACAAATTATAGCTAGAGATAATCCCGACAACTTGTTCGCGTAATTGAGAAGTATTTACGCGAAAATAAGAGCGAACAATCCTCGGAGATTAAAATCAATAATATTAATGAAAAATTTCCATCGTGTGCCGAAATATGTTCAAAATTTACCTATATGCGGTAACCGTACCGAGAGAGATATCAATAAAAATGTGATGACCGGTCCGGAGCACAGATTTCATACGGATAAAAAAATAACTAAAATCGTATCGAATAAAATTACATTCTACGTGTAGATCGGAAATGCTGAATCTAACCGTATGCAAAAAGTTTAATTTACGGAATACACATACGTCTATTGCACTGAAATAAATAATAATAAAAAAAAATATGGCATAAGTTAAATACGAGTGAATCGACGGATGTATCGGAAACAAATCGTGGGCGTTACGCTCGCACGCACTAATCGTAAAATCGACGTATCGTTGACGATATGTACCCGAGAATGTTTTGGACATCATTACAAAGCACATTCACAAGTTTATTGTATTGCGGATAATGTCAGCGGTAATAATGCAGAATTAAATATGAAAAATAAAAATATAAGCATGCTCATAATTTACAAATAACAAAAATTCTTCTCCATTACAGATTAAATTATATAACCTGCCAGTGAATTGATATACGGATAAAAAAAAAAAACATAACGAATGTATCAATAACGTGGACGTAGACTAGATGCGCCACAAAAACAAGAAAAAAAAAATATAATCTAATCCATTATAATATAAATGATTTAGTCCTCTGTTCCGAGTTTGTTTATAACGTGCCGAGATTTTTATTCTAAATATTTGTTATAAGAGAAATCCACATATCGTTTATATGCCGCATATTCCGGAATAGAGTATTAGTTTGAATGACGTCTGCCTGCGCTAGAAACAAAGCTCATACGCCCCATGAATGTTTGCGTGAATGAAATGCGGCATATAAACGCTAAAGATATAAATTTAGCGAGTGCACGTGGATCCGTTGAATGACTAGAAGACCTAAATTAAATTTGGCAATAATCAAAACGTAAACAAATCGAGTATTCCCTGACGCAATACAAAAAT
This sequence comes from Philopotamus ludificatus, assembly GCA_022495035.1. NCBI lineage: Eukaryota > Metazoa > Arthropoda > Insecta > Trichoptera > Philopotamidae > Philopotamus > Philopotamus ludificatus. The sequence goes on along the minus strand of JAGXCT010036453.1, from coordinate 53,119 downwards.
ATCTGATATGAAAAACAATAGGACGAGCTCCGTTTTCGATGCGAAACCGTGACGGATATGCGTTTTATCCACTGCGAATCGATTAAATTAGTGTCGAAGTGTGATAATTGTTCGATTTTGTTAAATAAATGTAATATTTAATGTTTTGCGACGAGTTATTTCAAAAAAATAAAATAATGTGCGATACGCAGCGACACTTCATAAAAAATATATAATTATTCAAGCGGGAATCAAAAATATTAATCATCATTAAATATTCCAGTTATTTACATTATTTACGAGTAATCGGATATTAAATATCATTGTTTAACTACGGTATAAATTTAATAAAATTACGTTAAGAATGAATGCGAATTATGAGCTAATTGTATTAAATGCTATTCTAAGTTAATACTAGAAATAATAAAAAAAAAAAATACATATAATTTTAGGACTGAAAGTATGAGCTAAGAATGAAGATTCGTATCTCGTTGGAGATGCGGCGATCTTAATCATATGTATATATATATATCATCATTTGCCAGCCACAAGGCACTCACTCGCTGAGGGTATGGGCCTTGCCACTACTAATGGCAGATATATATATATAGTAACACAACTTATAGACTAAACAACTAACTCCCAAATAAGTAAATAAAATAATAAATCACTTAAATTACTTATCTCAGCATTATACAATATGCGTTTCGTGAACGGCGACATTAGCGTGAAACAAAAAAAATATATATATCTGCACAAAAAATTAAGTTACACCACATCTCGATAATTTAATTGATTTTTCTTCTCAATCAAAGGTTATATTAATCTTGAAAGACTGCTTAACATCGATAAAATATAAACATAAAATAGTACAAGCGAACATTGCAATGGCCAAACACTTCAATATAATAGATAAAAAATGTTACAAATTTGAAATAATTTTTATTCGAAAGTCACACGTCGACCGTTTTCGGGTCTTTTGTTTTAGGAATGTTATTTGACGGAGCAAGGATCTGGGGGATAGGATCGATTTGTTGAATACCAATTTCGTAAGCGGCTGCTGATAATTATCCCTTGCATTATCCGTGCGATATGCAACAACGGCATCTCAATCCGACGCCGTTACAAACCTCGCGTCGCATGATAAATCGTAACGGCTCAGTTTACGGACGGCGGCCACCTAAATACGTATATATCACTCCCGTTTTGTTCATAACTTCAAAAGCCATCGCTCAAATTCACAACAATATATATATATATAAAAACATCGCATTCCATGTGGCATATTTGATGTAAACAGAAAATAAAATGAGCAGGAAAGCATTGGTTGTGCCTATCATATTTCATTTTGATAATTACTTATTGAAAAACACTTTTCGAGATCGTCACTATATCCGCTGGCGTTGAGCGCACACTCCCGGTCATTGCATAACCGTTTGCGGTTCAACGAAGACTAATTGCACGGTCCGTTTGGAAATAGTTTCATCAATTGTTCTGAAAAAGAAAAAGAAAAAATAATGCATAACGGTGATACGGCAAATATATATGATTGATTATCGCAACATGCAAATGCAAATGAAACAAGAACACATTATCAATTGTAACAATGAAATCGAAAGCGGTACAAATTTTATCTCGGATCATACCTAAGATAATTGGGCATAAATTATCAAATAAAATCGCACTGCGGCTCACGTCTTTTCTGAGCTTATGATTAATTGAAATAAATATGCAGTACTCGCCACGTAAATGTGAAGGCACGAGTGTCTGAAGAATTATTCGTATGACGCTAAGGTCCTACATACTTGGACAAAGCTCAATACAGTGGACCCCCCAATTACATGCCGAAATATCGAAATATTCGCCGCTAACCCCCAACTTGACCGGTCGCATTCACGCCGTTGCATTGCGACGAATACATACAGGGCCGACTATTCATTTGACACGGGTTCGGCACACATAGCGTCTGTGTATTCGACACGTGCCAGGCTTTACCCCCAATAACACTATCCCAACTTACACGGTCCCGATTTTAGTGTTAGTGGGGGGGCTTAACTGTATACTCGTATATTAACACAGGCCATGATGACCACTAGTACACTTATTATTATTAGGTCGAATACCCTTCGAAAGTCCTAACAATTTTTTGGAAAAGTTTACCCAAAGTTCAGAGCGATTTCTGTTAAGTACTTATTATTTCACAATAAAATAAAAAATAAATTATACTTAATAAAATAACCAGTGTCTAGAATCTTTTTGAGCAAAATTAACTTTTAAAATCAAGCGAACGTACATAAAACTTTTGAAGAAGGCTTTTAATTATATTTTTGTAAATTAAACGAAATCAATGTATCGATCATTTTTATTGTAAAGCGCAACTACCTTTATTTAACGCGGCAATGCATTATACATATTAATGAATGTGTAAATTGACCTTAAAAAATGTACGTTCTAAGAGGGAGCAGTATAAAAGGGACTGTCAAACTTTTTATAGAACACTGTTTATAATCGTTCTACGTTAGAATTAGTGCCAAAAAAATTGGGGAGGATTGTGAATGCAATTAAACAGAACCGATTTTTAATTGGCTACAGTTCTTTTTAACCCTTTGAACACTTTATTTATTTTAGAGCACAGACTCAGTGGGATAGAACATCTTTTATTTGATTTATTAATACGAAAATATGGAGTCTATTTTTTCGGTCAAGATGAAGAATATATCGTAATTCACACTTTTTTTAATTTGTTCTGATAGAAAAATGATATATTTTAGTGGAAAAAGACAGATAATTTTGTTAAAAAAAAAACAGTACCGCATACAGATGCAGATTTGTGAATAGCTCTCCCGTGTTGGGGGGGGTCAAAGGATTTTTTCATTAGAATTGTATCTCTGAAAAAACCTTTTCTCATCCCGAAAGGTGTGGCTTTTCGATTTAATAGAAATAAATATAAAAGACTATAGGTCGTAAGGTTATTATGACACTTCAACGAATCAAAATAATTTCAATCTGAGTTCTCGGAAGAATTTGGAAGTCAAGGTGATGCTCTAGCACAGGGTCTCCCAAAGTGAAAGCCGCGGCTCCCCAGGGAGCCGCGCCCAAATTTGTTAGAATTCCCAATTCTCGAAATTTTTGCACTCGCTTTTCTCAAGGTCAAAAATTTTGCAAAAAATCTGATGTATTAAGGGAGCCGCGGAAAAATCTGATGGTTTAAGGGAGCTGTAAACCGAAAAAAAATTGGGAACCTCTGCTCTAGCATTTAAAATAGCAATCAAAAGGGTATTAAGAAACTCTGGTGTGAAAACATCTGGTACCATCCTTAATAAATCGCTGCAGCTTCTTGCCTATGAGGACAACATAGACATTGTGGTCAGATCTCGGACAGCTTTCAAGGATGCCAGCGAATAATGAGAGGGGCAACAAGAAAAAATACACGACCATATACCAAGGACTAATCCTTGAACGCCTGGGTCGTAAGTCGAAGAGTACAACTTCGAGGCTGTCCAGGAATTCCATCAGGCTCACAATTTTAAATTACGAACAAAAACAATGCCAGCAAACCAGTGCTACTTAGCATCTGCGGTTGAGATTCCTCTTAAAGATTAAAGTCAAGTTCTACATGACTCTCATCAGGTCCGTCCTAACATACTGATCTGAATGTTGGGCTTTAAAAAAACAAGATGAGCGAAAACTTGATATCCTAGAGAGGAAGATTCTGAGACAAGTATTTGGAGCCGTATTCAACGACGGCAAATGGTGTATCTGAAGCAACCAAGAGCTGTACAAGCCTTCCTGCCTCCAGAGGAAAGAAAGAGCAAGGCTGACGTGGTTGTACTGTGTGCAGAGGGACATCATTGAAACTTACCGGAAGATCGACTGACGTAGCGGCAGACCGAATAAAATGGACAAGAGTGTTGAATGAAACCAGGGCTCTACAATAGAACTAAAGAACAATAGAATCTAAAATGACCCATTTTGGACGTTAAAGACAATGCATTTCTACACTTTATTCAAAAGAATTTAATATTTTATTTAATTATTTGAGTGAGAAAAGGGATCGATATACAAACAGATGACGTTATTATTATTTGATGAAATGAACCTAAAAAATTGACTTTTTGAATTAAAATATCTTACGCAATAAGTGGTTAGGGTCGACTGGAGGTTGTGGCTGTAGCTGAGGTTGCGGAGCGTGGCACACTGGTGGCTGGAAGATATTTTGTTGCTGCTGTGTGACCGGGCTTCCCTGAGCGCCTCCCTGACGATTCAAAAATATTTATTATAGCAATCGTATAAAATTGAATATGATCGATTCGATTAAATCAAATGTGTACCTTAATCCAATCTTCTAAACGATCTTTCCAAGATGGTACCTGGACGTTATTCGGCGTGGAGATTCCCGTGTTCGTATTATTGAAAACCAAATCGGACCAAAAGTTGTTTGAGTGCTGCAAACAAACAAATACAATAAATACAACAATATATATAAATTTGTCGATAGCCGATGAACGTGTTGTATTTACCTGATTGGCGATTTGAGACGATGTTATGCGTGCCAAATATATATTGTACGCGTCTCTCGGTATCAGCTTATTTTCGGTCAAATGTGCGAACAAACACTCCACTTTGAAATGCAGATTGGTACACTGAAACATTCAATATAAACGTTATATCTCCTAATAAAATTAAATATCAATCTAAAAAACGTCAATTACCAAATAATTGATCTTTTGATTGCTTTCCTCCATACGTCTTATTCTGAAAAATAAATACATCGTATGGTAACAATAAAAAACACAAAGAGACATAGCATAAAACGGCAACATAAAATATTATCAATACACGGAATCAGTTGCATAGAGCGTCTAACCTTTCATCGAACTTCTCGATCAACTCCCTGTCTTCGTGTGACAACCTCATTTTTTTCGCTTCGGTTCCGCGCGGCAATCGATCGTGTTCGTTCATTCCGTAATTATTATTACCATTGAAGATTTGTGAACCGCCATCGACTAAAATAAATAAACACCATTAGTAATCGTCTTTTAACAATTTATTTAACCGTGTGAGTGCTAAAGATATTTTATATTTTGAATAATAAACAACAAAAAAACGAGCGAATCTCGACACTCAAACGGTTAAATAATAACCGCAATTTGTGCTGCCAAATTTTATGCATGCAATTAAAATAAATGCCAAATATATCTATAAGGTTTTTTTTATATAATGAAAAAGCATTCGCAACGATGGATGAGTGAAGATGATACCGATGAAAATACGCACGGATGAAATGAATTAAATCGCAATGATGAAATAATAATAAATAAATAATTTAATGAGCAAATCGCTCATAGAATGGCATTGCATTGTACAGTCAACCCTCCTATAGCGTTTCCTCTAAATCCCTGCATTTTGCAAAATTCCTTGTCAACCAAAGAGAATTTAAAAACCTTTATTTTGCTCGGCAATGTGTTATAGATTTAGGAAATATCTAAATTTACCTTAAAAATATTAGAACTTTACAGAAAACAGTGATTTACAGAAAACGTAGTAGTTGTAAAAAATCCCAGATATACTTTATCAACAAATCTCAATATACACCAGGCCCCCTTTTAATACAAATTTATGTATGGAGGTGCTCCTTATTTTTTATCAATTCACATAATTTAATTTATTTTATCTGAACTATGTCACTGTTTGTTCCAAAAATAATGAGGTTTTAAAGACTTAAAAATTGCTGCGAAGATATAAAACAGCATTTTAAAAAACTGCGAGTATTAAAATTAGAAAAAATATCTGAAAAAAATCTGGAACCAACCCGTCATGTAAAAAAAGTGTGTATATATTTATTACGCAAAAAGCAATTTTAAACAATACTTCATTAAAAATTTGTAGACACTAAATTTATAAAAATAAAACAAATAATTAATACAAAACAGTTTCGCAAGCAATTATACTTACCACGACGACAATAACAACCAAAAGTGTTAGTTGATAACCTTAAAATAAGCAAGAAGCAATATAAATTGCGTATAAAACAACATTAAACACTGCGTAATAAATTTATAAAAATACAATATTTATATATTTCTTTTTGCTCATTTTATTCGCAACATTAATTTATTTACACAATTTATTAATTTAAATACAACAAAAACACACAAAACCATTAACTAAAAATAAATTAACACAATGATCTCTAAGTAAAGTAAGTAAATTTTAAATAAATTATGCTGCTTTTATTATTTAACCTATTGCACCCTTTTGTATTAGATAGTATACTCGGAGGGAAAAAATAACAAATAAATAATATTTAATACGATTATATACGCATAAATTTTATATTACTGCTTAATGCGTGATATCCCGCAATATCGAAATAAACCCCGATTTAATTCAAATAAATTCAAAATATAATACCGCCCTATGAATGCAAAGGGTTAAACATCGCATACAACTTTTTAATAATGTTAAAAATTTATATAATATTATATATAGACGATATAGTGGAACCCTTCGAATGCAAAAACCACATTTTATCATTCCTCGAGATAACACCGAGGAAGGTTATTAAACGTTGTTAAAAAAAATGGCCATAAATAATTAAAAATGGTACGATTTTACGTTACGATATTTAAAAATGTCAGAATTCCACTATACGTGTTTTTTTTTTATCCTAATCAATCTTAATAGATTGTGAGCCGCTGCAGATATAAGAAAAACATGAACCAACTGTGAAGCGTAGATGTGAAAATGATCTAGATCGGAGGTCGGCAATCTTTCAATCGTCGCGACGTTTGTTCAATTGATTTTAATATATACGTAAAAAATATTCAAAGATGATACTGAAAGATTGACGACCACTGATGTAAGCGATGGAAAAAAAATTATGCAAGCAGTGAATAAGCATTCTAATTGTACATGAAAGAGAGCCTTAAGAATTAAATGAAATTATATATATCTGAAATAGACTTGCGATTTTTTGGATGAAAAGCTCGGCGAGCTTTTCATGATTATTTTCGCCGATAATTATAACATAATAACGATTTATTCAACAATCAGCATCTCGCTCATTTTATATTCGCAAAATTATAGTTATAGCAACTGTATTTATCGAAAAAAAGTAATATTTAATAAGCATAAATGAGAAGTCATGAAAATTATGTAAAATCGCAAGCCTCTTTCAAAATAAAACGAAACGGATGATGACTTATGAACCAGTGGATGCACAATTATGTAGTCATTGCTTTTACTTACATGTTGACGATCATACTATTCCAGTTGTTGAGTTATACAGTTAAAATCAATAAATCCTTTTTCGCAAGCTCTAATTATGTCTAGGAAAAATATAGCCGGACTGTATAGCTCATGTTGTCGTGTATCACATTTTCAAAACTATTGAAAATCTCAGTTAATTATCATTTCTTATAATTTTAATAACTAACGCATACAGAGGTCTGCACGAGCTCAAGCTCACGTATGAAAAATTCATGATCAAGAATGAAAAAAAATTAAAATAAATGATTATAAATTTAAATTACTCGATTAATCGATCAATTAGCTCTTGCAGACCTACAAAGCACGCTAACTTATTTAACAAGTATTTTATTTTTAATATTAAAATTGATAGAAGATCGACGAAGAAATCAAACATATTAAACTGCAAAAATTCACTGCGCAGAGTATCGTCTCCATCGTAATGAAAACAAACTCATTTTTATTATCCAAAACAATATATTTCGCTTATATTAATCATTAAGAAGAAAAGTACGAGACGATAGATGAAAAAAAATGTCATAAAAGACGAATAAAAAATAGATAAACGGCTCTAATCATAGTTAAATTTGATCAAAAAATAATATTCGCCGAAAATTCAAAATACAAAAAAGAAAGTATCTTTGCTTCAATTTTTATTGTACACAAAAATTAGATGCTAATAATTCAACGTCTAAAAGAAAATTTATGTAATAAGTGAACTGAAGTAAATATTATATTAAATGTTAGCATCAATTAGCTAATTTGTTCAAACGTATATTAAAAAAACTCGTCGAACCATCTCGCTGATACAAAAATCATATATAATAATATTTATCGACACGTCTGCACATTATTTATAGCGTAAAAACTGACTAATTCCAATTAATTTAATATATACGACTTCTGATTTAATTAATTATATCAAAACTGTAGACGAGTATTATAATTAGTCAGCTTTATCACTGCATTCACTGCACATATCACATTTGTAATAATAATAATAATAATAAAAAAAAACGAATCCTACCTTTGATATTATCGTTCTGCTCAGATTTTGCTTGAGTAGGAAGATAATTGGGGACGTTGTTCAATATAGAGTAGTCGGCGCTCCACGGGCGTTTGAGACTGCCCTCGATCGGATTGTATATACCGGTCGAATTATTGGCAATGTTGTTGAGGGAATTAGTAACGGGAGATTTGAGGTCGTAGCTGAGACTCGCGTCTGCGGTCGGGAATGCATTTAATTTAGGCGGAGGTTTTGTGAAATCCGTTCTGAAAATAACAAAAACAACAATCAGAATAAAATTCGTATAAAATAAGAATCGGTCATTATAAAATGATGAATATATACGGGATTTCAACGGGTAGCGCCTGCGGTATGTATTGAGGCGGGGGTGGAGGCGGAGCGGCGAATACCGAGCGTGCCGTTCTCGAAACTGGCGGTTCTAAAATCAAAACAAATTGTTCGTACAAAACAACAACGACGACGAAAATTGAATTGAGGGAGAATAGTTTACCTGTCGGAGTATATGATTGCATCATGGATTGGTTAGGTGGATGATGCTGCAGTTGGTTGGCGGACGTCAGATTCATCGGCGAGGCGATGCCGGACGTCGATTGTGAAGCTTGAGGATTCGCCGTCGTCATGAGATACGGAGACGATTGAACGCGCTGTTGTTGCTGCTGTTGTTGGTTCACGTTGTTTATCTTGGGGGGAGGCAAGTGTGTCGAGTTCGGGAAGGGAGCGTTGGGAACGGGAGCGGGCGAATGAGTGGAGGCGTTGCTGGGCGAGGTGACGGTGTGCGTCGTCGGCGGATTCGAGGAATTCTTCTCGTTGTTGTACGCCTCGGGCGTTATGTGCCTGTACGAACACTCGTTGGGCTTTATGCATTTGCCCTTCATCAAGAATTCGTTGCAGGCGGGCATGTTCGGGATCTGCGAGCAAATGTGCGGCGGAAGCACGCCGGTCTTATGGAAATTCGCCTCGTCTTCCTTCGTACAATGGATGAACTTGCATATGTTTCTGGTGCAGGTTCTGTTTTGGAAATCGTGACAAAACTTCACTTCCAAGAACTGATTGAGGTCATGATTGTACTTGCATTTGAGGCGGTAGCAGTTACCTCGCTGAAAATCTTTGCATATAATACTGCAACACAACAAGATATTAATAAAATGAATAACGATTAAATGCAAATATGTTTGTAGATGATACATACCGGAGAGGTTGGGCCGGTTGGTACCCCTCGACGGACGGAGGCGGTAACTGAATCGAAGACTGAGACGTGCCGGGTTGTACTTGGTCGTAGTCGAGTGCCGCAAAACTGAATAATATAAACAACGTATATTTAATAAATGGTGCATTTGAACGATAGAGGATTATATTTGGATACGTACTTGTTTTGCGGCGATTGAGACTCCGCCTGAGGTGGTGGGTGTGGCGGGGCGGGAGGTTTCGGCGGCTCGCCGGGCGGCAGCGGTGCAAAGTTCGCTTGTTGAGCAGAAAACGCGTCACCCATACAGTTGGACGTGCTCATGTCTATCGGTGGCACGTTACCTTCCGTCTGCTGATACATTTCGCCGATGTTCTCAGAATGTGACGACATCTCTGATATGTGCTTCGTATAAATAATTTTTCTCGCAATTTCTTTTCTTCTAAATTACTCAGTTTTATATCTATTTTGCCTTTTGCACCCACAAGGCTGTCCAAGTAAAATAATAAAAAAAAAATACGTAAATATCAAAAGCACATTATAAACAAAATAATAAAAAAAAATGTAACGATCCGCATAATATCACTGCCGATATGTATAGATATATAGATCAGAAAATATTATGCATGTATCACACGGCGTCCAGCTGTGAACATGAAAAGCATTTTCAGAGCCTGCAAAACTCGTGTAAAGAATCAGTAGAGTGATTTATATGATGAAAAGTATGTCAATCATGTACTATGTATTCACATAATAATAATAAAAAAATATATATAAATGAAAATGATCGATAATTGCTAATCAAAAATCATAAACAGATCGCATTTATCAGTCGGGACGAGAAATTAAATTACGTCCGATTCTCTACTTGCATATAAATTTACGTGGACCTCGATCGAATTCAATATAAAATATGCGGTCACCGTCTCTGACAATGCATTTTGCTGGAAATTTCCGGCTGATACAAAAATATATCTATTTGTTTTTTTTAAATAGTGCGCAAAAAAAGAATCGGGCGTATCATCTAGGGGAGGGAGGTTTTGAGTATAAAAAAATAATAATAAACAGCAACATGTTATTTTTCTTAAAAAAAAAAAAAAAAAAAAGAAGATCGCATCAGCGCGCATGTGCAACGAAACTCAACGCTATGGATATATTCCAGGATAATAAAACAATAAATAAATATAAATATATATATAGGACACGAAGCAGCATCGCGCGATAGTAATAGCTACCAGCAGCTGACTCGAGATCGATGCGGGCCTCGCTAGCAAAGCCTTCGGTTCGCCATTTCGGAACGACTACACAATGGACTTATCTAGATGAATGGAAAAAACAATATTATCATATAGGGGATAATATTTGCGGCGTTGTGCGCAGAGTGCGCTCTCCGTGGACACGTGCTTCATCTAGCGGCGCATGCGCACCGAAACGGTTCGCGCCCAAGATGCGTGCGACCATGGATGCGCATTTAATTTGCATCGATCGTAAAACACGAGTATGAATCACCATCGAATATGGCAAACTGCGCACGGCCATATGGTAGTGTTATCGACGACGAGAACGATCTCTTCGCTCGAGCCGAACGAACGAAGGAACGAGTCTTACTTGGCAGGGGCCAGTTCTGCGACGCCGATGGTCGGGTCGAGGACCCCGTGCTTTCCTCGAGAGCGCGACGAGGAAACTGACCGATACGGAGGGGTCAGCCCATTACCTGAACGTTCATTACCTGGATTGATATCAGCGCCCTGCGTCGAGCCCGATAATTACAATTATGCACTCGCGACGGATTACGGAGAAATTTCTACCGAGCTTCAGGTAGAAAGATACCCTCCGAAGCCGATCGGTAGAAATTGGCAATAATTTTGAGCCCCTCGAAGGTCGCGGTCACTTGCGACACTCGTATCTCCGCCGAGGAAAAGCCGAACGCGAGATCGAATCGTATACATGCGACGGAACAACGATATATCGTCGTTGCTAATGCTCCCTAAAGAAACATGAAATGAAATGCAGCTTACCAGCTTTTAGGATTTTTTTTTCGAACTTAAAAACAATCCATAATCATAAACGATATATCGTTCATGCGATATATCGAATAAAATTTAGCGAATAATCCCGAGAATTGTAATCAAAATCATCCCAAGAATTGTAATGTTTTTCATACTATCGAAAAACAACACTGGACTAAATCGATTTAATAAGAGAGAATCGCGATTATTTTAGAAAGGTTAGAAAAAAAAAAATCCAACAACATAAGCGATTGTCGTTTTTTTTTATATATATAATTCAGCAAAACAATTAAATAAATGTCCGAGAATTATAATCAAAATTACGTACGAATGATAAACAACGATATATCGTTCGCAATAATAGACGCTAATTTTATTTATATTTCGAGTGAATACATCAATTTAGATGCGTCATGCATGCGCTTCATTTTGTGTGCAGCACATATGCTTAATCAACCCTGGTGAGCAACGATATATCGTTGTTTTTTTATACTGTCGATAGATTTCACAGGATTAAATTACTATATCGAATGAATGTATCACGATCATCTTAATAATATATGGTTTCAGTTCTGAAAAAATCCATAAACATAAACGATATATCGTTGTTTTTTATCGCAATAAATGCTAAACAATATATAGTTCGCAATAATCGACGTTGATTTTCTTTTATCAAATTCGAGGGAATAGATTAATTTAAATTTTATATATTAATGTTTAATCCATCGCTGGTGCACAACGATATATCGTTGATGTTGTTTTTTATATGTTATTAAGCGAAACGTGCCATAAAAAGCAAAACGATTAAATATATGCTCGGGAATTGTAATCAAAATTGCGCTCGAATAAATGCTAAGCAACGATATATCGTTCGCAATGATTTTCTTTATTATATTCAATTAGATAAAATAATTCAGACGTTCCATGCGTCTTTTTTTGGCAAATTCGTTAAAATATACAGCATTAACTCTCTATCTACCGTACGATATATCGTCGTTTTGTATATTATCGGTGTTTACGCGGCATCTTGGCTCCGTGAGACATCATAGGGGTCAAAATATGCGTCTTTCGCAATATATTTTATATCTAATCTGCGATAAAATCGGTCTCAGGTCTAAATGGGTTGACGCGGTCGTCGAATCGCCCCCTATCGATCCTGTCCATCGGCTATATAAGCCGCTGAGCGACCCTTGAGATTCGCATTCCAGCTTCGGACAATAAACAACCGTCGAGATAAACGGGGTCGTGTTTGTTTGACGATGTTGCTTATCAGGGGCATGCTAACTTTCTATTATTTGTCAATGTTGATACCGTCCTCAAGGACGCACGCCGATGTCGAGGAGAGCTGCGAGACGCTGCCCTCCGAAGTCCACCTGATCAAAGGTCAGTGCGCTATCGACATATAACCGAAACACATAAACATCAACGAAAGCGTTTGCAATTGTTTTCAGAGGAATACGACGACGTGGCGCGATTGCAGAGGACTTGCAACGGCGAGGTCGCCGTCAACAAGTGTGAGGGCGCTTGCAACAGCCAAGTGAGGCCCTCGGTGAACACGCCGACCGGCTTTCAGAAGGTTAAAGGGCATAATATACGACGAGACTGAATTGCCAAATTGAAACGTGCCGTTATTATTTTTTCAGGAGTGCTTCTGCTGCAGAGAGAGCTTCCTCCGCGAGAGGGTCATCACGCTGACGCACTGCTACGATCCGGACGGAATGCGACTGACCTCAGAGGACATGGGCACCATGGAGATCAGACTCAAAGAGCCAGTCGAATGCAAATGCTTCAAATGCGGAGACTTCAGTAGATAAATCAGCGATACTTGCAAAAATATGATCGATAATTAATATTAATAAATAATAACAAGAATAAAAGTCTTAAATTAATTAAATATGCATTGTTTCATTGAACCCCCCTAGAGCAAAATTTTAGATAAACAAAAATATTCATATTCCGATGTTGAATCGTGAATAATTAGGCAAATATTTGCCTCTCGAAATTCGCAAACAATACTTTCTCATTTTCAAACGTTGCAAAATAGTGCAGCGGTTTACACAACGGCCCGAAATGTTGCCGACCGCTGATCCATGGGAAAATGATGACCCTGATTGTTTAAGAAGTTCTGCAAGAATTTAATTTCACGTCCGTCGGGTGAAAGCACGGCCGAAAGTAATTTGAAGCGAGGTGATAGTAGTGTGGCATACATAAATATTAGCCTAAAAAGTAAAAAAAAAAACCGAACGATATATCGTCGTCGAGAATTATTTTCGACACATGTTGAAGCCGAACGTTTTCGACGTCAACTGAAAATTAAACAAAAACACTATTATCTGCTTTGTCTGAATATTATCGCACGACAATGAATAAACTTAGGAATAACTTTAAAATGATCATTTTTCGCGATAAATTTGCCACAAAAAAAAACTATTAACTGCAGATATTTGAATATCATTGAAAAAGTAAACGAATTTCGACCTGAACTTTCTTAGAAATCGAAACGGCCTTCCGAGCCAGGTATATGTATTAGTAAATTCTTAGAAATATACTTAGTCATCTGTTCAGGTTTAGAAATTCATCAAAAAAAATACCTAAGCCGGTCTCATTCAAATGAGTTTTTCAATCAAAAACGATTATCAAAACAAAAACAATTCGACAGTTGCTGAGACGTCACTTTAAAAAAAAAAAACACAAAGACGATATATCGTTGTTCTATGGAAAAGGGGTGAAATCTTAGTTTAAATTTTTTAAAAAAATTGGCGCATGAATAATGAGTTACAGAGATCTTTAGTTAAAATACAAATGCAAAATTTCCGCTTTACCTAAGTTTATACCTAAATTTATATCTTTAATAATAAATTTACCCAGTTTATACCCAAGTGGAGAGTCATTTTATTAAATATTTATCTACCTGCGGATTATAATTACAAATCAATACAAATACGTCATTTAATGAGATATGATATTTCAACTCGAGATCATTCAAGATAGCATATATAATTATACCTTTAAAGTATTTATTTTATCGTCGCTCGAACACAGAGCGATGAGATAAGAATAGAAATCGGCAAAAACTCTCCGATTGCATCTGACTCAACGAGCATTTATTATGTTCCGTATCTCTCGAGCGTCGTTGTATTTATTATACTTGATTTAAATACAGCGAAAGGTTATCAGTTGTTGCATCGTCGAGAAAACAACAATGCAAAAATAAATTAGATATGAAATACGACGTTTAATGCGACGTCTTTATTTGTTTTATGCGAATCGTAGCGTTGTAGCATTCGGCAAATTATCTATCGATAATACCGACGTTTATTGATAACGCAAATCGAACGGCGATACAAAGTATCGCCTTAAAAAAATAAATACGGATCGTACAATGTTGCAAATGTGTTATGATCTAAAACAGTTGTAATTTTTCCGGAAAAACTATTAAGAACACACCCCGCTGACATCGAGGGTGTTATATAGAATAAATCCATTAACGCGGCTTGTAAACGTGGGGCACAACATATACCGTATACGTATACCGGATAAAATAAATAATAATTCGTACAAACGTATTAAAAAATATATATATATACGATTTTCAATAAAAATCAAACGATTGCAATAAATAAACGCGGATTATATATCGGATAATAAATCGGAAAAATTTAATATCGTCGCTATACGTATAATATACTCGTCGACTCACCCCTCGCGGCGTAAAACCGTTCCGGAGATGCCTCGGGGCGTTATATTTATAAGCGTGGATCAACGAGGAGGAGCACAGTCACTTCCCGAGAGCCGAGCGATAACATCGATGGCCTGCCAGTCAATATAAAAATCTCGAATAATCGTCAATTACAATATCAATAATTAAAAGATGGCTATGCAAAACAATGCTTATGTAAGCTGCGTCATTCTCGGAATGATCGCCGTCGGATTGTCGTCGCAGATGATTGCAGCGAACGAAGTAGCAGGTGCGAAACACGTGCGATTAACTCGGATTATCTTTGTTTAACATGCGAATATTGCAGGAGACGAGTGTCAGGTGACGCGGGTGCTTCACGTGCTGCAGCATCCGGGCTGCGTGCCGAAGCATATACCGTCGTTCGCGTGCATCGGAAGATGCGCCAGCTATATACAGGTACGAAAACGACAATATATATAACATGTAAATATCGGCTGGATTGAAACTGTTCAAACCTTTCTCAGGTTTCCGGTAGCAAATTTTGGCAAATGGAGCGTTCTTGCATGTGCTGCCAAGAGTCCGGTGAACGCGAAGCCAGTGTGTCGCTGTATTGTCCTGGGGCGAAATCTGGTGAACGGAAATTCAGAAAGGTAAATATATATATATATATAAATGTAAATGACGATCGTATTAACATGATATTAACAATCGCGATAATCTTTTGTGATCTGTATGTGAATAGTTGCGGAATAACGCGAAACTATTGTGATATCATCGGTAAATATTGAGATATTTTTCAATAATTATATATAAAGGTCGCGGATACATCACACGAGCGATAATATTGACATGATCTAATCTGTTCTTCTCATCAAGTCGACACATTCATGATCGTGACCATTCTTGTTCTGAATCGTATTGATTTTGGCCTCGATCGCTTAAGCAGATCAGTGTCCTGCCTTTTCCCCTGCACCCTTGTACGTTTTCAAGCGCGACGAGCTTCTTCAGGCCATCGTTTTTTAGAACGAGATGTCCAGCGTATCAAAGAATCCAAAGGCATGTAATAAAGAGCTGGTCATTTTCATCGGTTCATGGTACTCTCAACAAGCGTCACCAGCACGGTCCTTTATGATATAAATGATTGTTTAAAAATTAAGACAATACATTTTTATGTCTTTTTGAATATCTCACTATTTTTCCAAATTATCGTTATCTTCGACATCTCATTTTTAGCCAACTCTATTCCCTATCTGGATAGCTGATTATTTCTATCGACTATCATCAGCTTGGTTTTATTAATATTAATCCGAGTTGTAGCTTTTTACTTTCATAAACAACCATTTTGAGCAGAACAGACATTTCTTCTAATTTTTTTTTTAAATATTACTTTAGTCGGTTATAAACTATATTATTTGCTTTATAATTATTTACTCAACGACGGAAATGTGGCATTAAATTAATTAATTCCAACGCACCAAGATCTAATCAGTTATTTCAATAAATTAAATCATCGGAAGAAAATATGATGTGAGCCGTTTGATCTCGTAATATGAATCCGTAGGGTCAATCTACTTAATTAGAGTATATCAGTCGTAACAAGTGGGATACAGTGATCCAAAAACTTTATTATTTAAACAACGGAAGCACAATCGACAATAATATTTAGATCAGTTTTGAAGATTGCATATCACTGATTTATGTTAAATAAATTTATATATAATATACGAGCGAGGACATGTGAATGCATCGAAATGCAAACAGCAATAAATTTAATTGATATATGGCGACGCTAGCATTAGATTATCAAACTGATAACGTATTATATAAATTTATTTATCAGCTATTCATTGAAAATTTAACGTTAGACGTAGTAATCACAATACATACACGAATATGTGTCAAATACGAACAAGAAGATTTTTGACGATAATTTGAATACTTTCAACGAGCTAAATATCACCGAGGACATCATAACCTTGAAATTTTTGACAGTCAATTAGATAAGCATCCAACATGGCTACCAATGTCAAAATGTATATAAGACAGGTGTACCAACACAACAAAAAATTAAATTTAGCATAAGACGTAGCATTTATGTTGCTGTAAATCGAATATAAATATTATGATAACAGCGTAATACGTATAATTCGCAAGATTGACATTATCAGTATTTTATCGTGCAAACATTTTCATTTTAAAAATAATAATGATTCAATTTGACGTTAAATAAATTTGTAATACATTATTAACGCTTTATATATAGATATATTTAAGATAAATCCGTGTTGTATAATGTATATTAGAATTTCGAGGTTAAGATATGCGCGGCATTTCAAAATTCGAAAACAGTCGGACATAGAAAGGTTAACAATAGCGATGTCAGAGTCCGCCACCAGAGGCGCCACCATAGTCGGAGTCAATTATTTTTGTAACGAAATATGAGGCCGACATGGAAACGCGATATCCGCTGATATTAGGCCGCGTAGCTTCGCGGTAATATTTTTAAGGACGAGCGGGAATCGCGTCGATTCAAAATAATGAAAAATCGGCGGCGACGGAACGACGCGAAACGACACTCACGGATGGCCGGGGCTGTGACGCTGGCTAGCTGCTGCGGTTGCGGGGGCAGAGTCTCCGCCGAGGGGCGCGTGCGTGGACGCGAGCGGGACCGCGGCGAGTGGTGGAACTGGCTCGGGCCGGGCACCCAAGTCGAGTATGGCAGACATACGTGCACTGGCACGATGTTGCCACACCCCCAACGCCGAGCCCGCCGCTATGGCAACACTACGACGGGAATAATCCCCATTTTAATTAGCCGGCCGGGATAGGGGTGACGCGTAAGGGTTGCTTCCAAAAATACCCGAAAAAAATATTCATACGCACCAAAAAATCATATTCATACCGAATAAATATAAAAAACGAGCGAAATATGTATAAGTTCAAAGAAAACACGAGATTAAATTAACAACTTTCATGCGAAATCTTTAAAATTTAAATATATTTCATTTAAATTATATTAATAATGTTTTAATAAACACAGTTTTGAAATAATACACAGTTTTCGTAAAAATGATTTTATTTTATATTCGTCTTTACATATCTGCTAATTTTTTTTGGACAGTAATTTCTGGACTGTGTCTCAAAAATAATTACATCTTGATAGTTGTCACACCGGAATGACCGTATTAATTGCATCCCTATCATATATTCGAATCGTTTCTGGAACGCAATTTTTAGTACGATGTTTATCTATGCAGTAATACTGTTTTTAACTTCTCAATGTTGACAAAACATCATCCTTTCGTGGTATTTTTTAACATAGGCATAGAAAAACCATGTCTGAAGAATACGGCTGAGTTATACGACCAAAAAATCGTTTTATAATGAAGAATATCAAAGAAGCAGTATTATGCTTTATATCTAAAAGGATCAAGAATTATTAGATACCGAGAACCATAACAAACTAAAATACGTTCTTCGGAGTAAAATAACTATTTCATCTCAGTACTATTAATGCTTATGATCGTCAGCGTTCTAACACGTTCGTTTTTTTTATTAAACCATTTCACTTATATAAACGCTTACAAACAGTGGCGGATTTCCACTTAGGAGCGTAAGGCGCGCGTGGGGCCTCATTAATTCAGGGGGCCTCAAATTTCATATTATAATAATTTAGCTGTATTCCCTAAATTGAATTGATAAATGAATAACGCAAACTATGCACTATGACTTTTTCGCAAAACATGAACCATGGATTCAGGAGCGTAGCTATTTTAAAGCAAAACGCCTTGCTCTCCTCTCCTCGGCCCCCGAATTTTTCTAAATATAGTAACTATTTATAACATCGAGATCGCTTATATCGACCATCAAGATGCATTGCAAATTAATTAGAATTAGTAGTGAAAATATTTTGAAGGGCCTCAAAATTCAATTGCGCCTGGGGCCTCTCGAGTGATAAATCCGCCACTGCTTGAATTTGTTTAAGATTACTTGGAATTAGTGATGAATCATAGTGATTTCTATATGTCATCATCGCCCAACATCCAAAACTCTCTTAAACTCAAGTGTCTAGTCCTGGGGAATGTTTTTTTTGGACTTTGTCCGTTGTTCACAAACAGCGGATGTTATTTCCTCAGAATAAAGGATTTAATTTATAAATTAAAGTAGTAAAAAGATTTGAATGTCAGAGTATTGGAATTACTTCTAATTTTACAGATATCGACAAAGGCGCCTCTGGAATGCATGTGCAGGCCGTGCACGGGCGTCGAAGAAAACTCGGTGATCCCGCAAGAAATAGCCGGATACGCCGACGAAGGCCCGCTCTCGAATCACTTCAGGAAATCACCACAATGAATTGATGACACCAACTCAAAGAATTGAAACGCTCCGATCGGACGTTCAATAATCGTGTTATTAATATAATTGCAAATATTTTGTGTTAAGTAAGCATGTAAAAAAAGCAAAACAAAGCCATTTACAAACTGAACATATGTACTTTTTTTTTACTGGGATTATAAAAAAAAACTCGTGTATAAGTATCATAATTGATATATTTATTTTGTGACATATTAATATATTATTTATATATGAAATAATTAAAACAAAAATTATATAATTAATAACCGAACAAAAAAGAGTACCATTTATTCATTATAAAATTCATATATTAACTTGAATAATAAGCTGATGATGAGAATTAGATAATTGTTATACGTTTTAAGTACACAACTGTAAAATATTAATATTTATTCAAATAACGCAGATATTTTGTGAGAATTTTTTCATAATTCATAAAAATCTTTAAATAAACTTCATATATACATATAAATTTATATATGAATCAGTATTGGGAACAAATATAAAATTAAGTAAACATAACAATTAATCTGTTCACTTGACGGTTCGTTCGTTAGAATAATTTTGAAAAATTTCTTTGTTCAATCACACATGCATATATAAAAATAACAAAGTACTTTTTCATGAAAAAGTATAGATATATAACTCATGGATTACACACAATATATTATATATATAAATGATTAAAGGAACAATCAGAATACTGCAGAAACCAATTACAACTGGATATGCGATTTCATTATAACGTTAATAATAATTTTACCAAGAATTACCAATACGAATCCTCTCGGCAATCGATTATTTTTGATATGTTATGGCTTTTGACTCTCAAAAACGAGCGATTCACGATCAAACAATCGATGTGCGAGAGGATCCCGTAATCATTTTTTCGATTATACAATACTGAATAAATAAACATTATTTTCTTATATCTAAGAAAATTGGAAAAGCTTTGGTCAAAATTTATTTTATACTTAACAAATATCTCGGTATAAAATTTCGAAGAAACATCACATTCGCATAGATAGTTAATGGCGGGGAAAAACTTAAATATTATCGATGCGATAGTATCGCCGGTGCCGAGTTAGCGGCGTTCGGTTATACCTCACGTACGACTATGTAGACTAAAATGAGATTATAATACAAGGCGTGGCAGTGAAACTTACCTTCTCTAAAGGTAAATAATATAAAAAAAATATATTCAAGATAACAAAAATATTTTTTTGGAGGAACGAACATCAGAGAGAGTTTTCCTTAAAACATCCGTTAAAATTCACGATGTGTGGGCTGTGGCTCCATCTTGCTACAACTATACTTCGCCTACATCCATATTTTCAAGACACAAAAAAATCTTTAAGGCACCGGAAGATTTAAATCATATATTATATATAAGTGATTGCCCGTAGTTCGTCTTTTACGTAGCAGACCAGACATACAGGGGCGTTAATAAGTTCTGCACACAAGTGCCGAAAACTCTCGGCGTGCTAACCATCTCAACTCCCTGATACCGTTCTAACATAAATATTTCGCTTATTAACACATCCTGAAACACGAAAGTGTGCCGCAACATTATTTATTATTAATATTTAAATGCTCCCTGACTCGGACCTACTTCATCCATCGCTCCAGGCCTAACAGACGCATCCGCCTCAGCCAGGTCTTTCCATAGAAGTCTCGGCCTCCCGACGTGGCAAGTTACCCCAGACCTAGAGTTTACAACAGTATAGACAAGCCTATCACTGCCCATTCGGGTACACCCCTGCCCAACATAGATGTTGCACATGGCTATGGTCTCGTTATTAGACATGAACATTATCTGGGACTAGCCTCGTCCGGACACGGTCCGAAGATCGGTCCTAAGACTTTTCTCTCGCCCCTGCTTGCTAGAGACCATAACGCATAGGTTACCACCGAGTGAATGATAGTTTTATAGATTCTCAGTTTATTTCGCCTTATCGACATCTGGGACCCTCAGCGTCATCGCATGAGATCATCCCTTCTAGAATGACCATCAGCGCCAGTGCAAACGGGTCAAGCTGACAAACTCCGCTAAACCAGGGGCGCGCCGTCTATATGACCAAATTGTGCGGCGCACACAGGCGCTGAATGAAAACTGTCTGAGACTCTTATACGGGGAGACTATCCGGAGCAGCATGCGTACAACGTGATTCTTCCTTATCACTATCATCTACAATCGATCGATCGATTTCAATAACAATCTTAAAACTGTGTTTGCTTTTCTACAAACCATGAGAATTTTTTGTCTAATATTTTACGCAATTTTTTTTCAAATCTTAGATATGCGGACGATACGACATTGATAGCCACCGACGAAGAAGAAACGGCCGATCTGCTCAAAAAAATTATCTGTGAAAATAAGAAACTAGGACTCGAGATCAACATTACTAAAACCAAGCCGATGATCATCGACAGGAGTAATCAGCTATCCAGATCTGTTGAAGAGTTTCTTCATCTCGGATCACTACTTACGAACAATGAGCCGGAGATTAGAAGGCGAATAGGGATGGCTAAAAATGCGATGTCAAAACTATCAACGATTTGGTCAAACAGGGGGATATTCAAAAAGACAAAAAAAACGTTTAGTGCAGAGTCTAGTATTCTCAATTTTTATTTACGGAGTAGAAACCTGGAACATAAAGGAAAATATGAAAAAGAAAAAAGACGCCTTTGAAATGTGGTGCTGGCGACGTCTGTTGAGAATACCATGGACCGCTAAACGCACAAACGTGTCTGTCCTAAAATAAATGGGGGACTACAAGGAAGACCGACTTTCGACCATATGTCTCAAAAGGATTCTTCGATACTTTAGGCATCTTGCCAGAAGAAACGATAGCCTGGAGAAGCTCGCAGGGAAAGGGGCAGGGCGCCCACCCTCTGGAGCGACCAAGTGAAGACACAGGCTCCACCGTAGTACCTGCGATGCGGGATGCAGAATGCAGAGAATCCTGGAGAGACAAAATCAAGAATGATCACAATCCTCAGACATGAGGGTGCCGACCTAAGAACAATATTTTACCACGTCAATAAAACCTTGATAAAGTGAGTCACGAGGTAAGTATCGATCAACGTTATGTAGAAACGAGATGAAGAATTTAATGCAGTGAACGATCTGAGAAGCGAAGAGTAGCTACATGCTTGCACACAGGCACACAACATCCAGTTACCCTGAAAGTCCATTCACGTGTGATTAAATTAATCACCAGAATGGAACAGCACCTAGAAGGAAAATTTCGAAGGATTTAACGAAATGCATACTTCATACTCGCTGCTCTCTCGACCAAAGCATTTTAATACTCATGAGGATTGAGACGTCGTTTTCATTCGCACCATCTCCGCAATTCCATTAATTCACCTGGTCTCTTAGAAAAAGAAAAGTTTCACTGCCGAAACCAGTAGTTAAGAATTATCTTTATAATATAAAATGATTCGTAAAACAAATCAATAGCAGCATTTTACAAATTAATCGTAATATAATTAAAATTATCGTCAATGACACGACAATGGTAATATTTATGATTTGCAAATATTTTTCCATAAAAAACAATGCAATCAATCAATAAAATAATATTGTTCACATACGTATGAGGTTTAATAAAAAATATGGAATTTTTAGGAAAAAATACTATTATGATGCACCTACGATTTCTTCCTATTCTTGAAGATACAAAATACCATGATTGTCATTTTGTAGACATCAAGGCGATAAGAGAGAATCGCAAAAATTGGATCGAACTTTGAATGTGGAACAAAGGTAATACAAATAAAAAAAGATCTTTAAAAATAACGTAAATTCCGCGTATTTTTTTTATTAAACCTTGTATGTACATACGAACTATCCTTTTTTAGACAATAAATTCGTTTCCGAAATTTGCGTGTAAAATAAAATCGGTTAAAAAAATCACTGAATGTGTTTTAAATTAAAAATATACATAAAAATCATTTTGAATTAATTTCTATCATAAAAAATATAAAACAACACAAATACATAATATACAAAATAAAAATTATTTTAATATTTGATGATTGTTATACGATCGATGGCAAAATTTCGCCCTAATTTGTTTAATTGATCGCTTATTTTATGGTCCCTGTAATATATTATAAAGTTTTGTGTAGTTTGTGCAAGTCACAAAGACTTTAATTGATTTTTACAAATGTAGTTCTCGCCTAATGTCATCTGATTAAATGTTCGTTGACTTGAGTGTTAATAGAAAGCATAAAAAATGGCCAATTTATTAGCCAATCGATATATACAAAAAAAAAATTATATATAATACGACAAAGTTGCCATGATGATAGTATTTTGTTACGGAATGTAAAAATTCAACAAAACATAAATTTATCGTAAAACAGCAGTCGTTTGTATCCTTACAGCACACATTTTTCTTTTTTAAACAAAATCAATCATTTTTTCTTTCGAATTCGTCTTCTATCTCCGTGACCAACGGAAAACGAACGATGCGCAACTCGTTCGCATAGTCGCAGACAATGGCATCCTTGAGCGGTAAAATTTTTCTTACAAATATACATCCATCAGATCCTGAAACGATAATCAAACGGTATTATTATTACATCGGCGATTCAACTAGACGAGGTGATATACCTAATTGAACTTTTCGAACGGCTTCACCGGTACTCGCATCCCATACGGTGAGTCCGCCTCGCCCACCGGTGATGATTAGAGTGTGAGTGAGAGTAAGTATACCACACGTTCCTGCTCCCTGACCCTAGAAATAAAAAAATATAATATAAATTAGACGATGACGATGGTCAAGACTCCATACAGATAGATATCCAGATCAGGATCATGGAAAAACAGGGGGATATAAAAAAAAAATCTTTTAAATCCGCCTTCCCAGTTTTCAAGGGCTTTTCAAGTAGTAGTCACACTTTGAGAGTCTCTGGATTAAGAGATCTGTAAAAAACCCTCCAAAACATTATAAGTTATTTGCACACGATACGTGATAAGACAATGGGGAGTTTTATACTTACACCCCAGTCCACTTTCACTGAGATTTAAAGTTAATGTCCACCGTTAGTGATGGACATTAACTGCTATATTTATGATATTTTTTATTTTTAATTGATATCTATCATTTAATTAATGATATCCCGTGAGAATAATTCTGAAATAAAAATAC
>JAGXCT010036452.1:6613-68523 GCA_022495035.1 Philopotamus ludificatus | reverse complement strand
AAAAAAAAAATATAATAATATGTAATCGCTTCACGACTCAAAAAAAAAAATTCATAATAAATCGGTTCAGCTTCTTGCCTATGCGGACGACATACATATTGTGGCTAACTTTCGGGCGACTCTCAAGGATACATTCCAGCAAATAATGTGAACGGCAATTAGCATGGGACTGAGGACCAATGAGACCAAGATAAAATACATGCCCGTCAAGATTCAGGGGGTTTCAAGGTCCATCCTAACATATGGGTTTGAACGTTGTATTTGACAAAACAAGATGAGCGACAACTCGATATTCTGGAGAGAAAAATTCTGAGACGACGAATTTTGGAGCCTTATTCGACGACGGAGAAATGGAGTATCCAAAGCATCGTATCTGAGCTGTACCGATTATACTAGGGTATACCGGTCACAGCTCTCATCAGAGTGGCCAGACTCCGGTGGGCTGGTTACGTATCAAGGATGTGGGACAGTCAGCCGTCGAAAAAGCTCTAGGTTAACAAGCGTTCCTGTCCCCTAAGGCAAGGAAGATTAAGGCAGACATGATAAATCGGAACGGGCGTTGAATGAGGCCAGAGCTCTGCAATAGGGCTCTTGCGCCTATGATGATGATGATTAGCACAAATACATAAGATTTCTGAATCACATAATTGTTAACGAATGTGAAAAGAACATTTAGCAAATTAAAAAGTATTAGAAAGATGCATCAGGCCAACTTTGTATCAGAGTCCATTTTTTTTTTACTATTACACTGAACCATCTGCACTTATTTGAGAAAGATTACCATGAAGACAAAATATCTGCTTCTGATTAATTGAGAATATTAACGTTTTTTTTGTCAATCACATATCTAAATGAGATTATTATCCACACTAATTGTTGACGATATGGTAAAAAATATTGTTGATAGATGGAACTAGTTTGGATCGTGCTTATTCATATTATTTTATTGAAATAAAAGGCGAATTTGTCAGCATCATTACTATTTGGTTATAAATTTTAGGGAATATGTAACTCGCGGAATGTCACAATGTTGTTTTTTGCTGTACTAGTATACTAATCCCTGATCTATTTTAACAGTGGCGATAAAATGAAGAATTTGAAAGAAATTTTTCGTCAAAATTACGCCAATATAATATTACCCTTTGCAACGCCTTCTAATTCCTGAAGATAAAAATTAAATGTACGAAAACGACGTTTTGTCAATATTCAGGAAGAAAAAACACCGACACAAGTGTATAATGTATAGAAGGAGATTAATATGGAGAGAATAAAATTTAATATTGAAAAATAAATATAGATTTTTGATATTTTTTCAGCCTTACAGGACTGTTGAATAGGACATTATCAGTAAACAATCTTTTACTCTTACATAATTATAGAATAACATAAAAAATTCAGACAATCAATACATTTTCTGGTATTTTTAAAACTTATTACAAATCAACCAGATTAAAGATTAAACAAATATACCACTGATTGTAAAAAATTCAGAATTTCCTTGTTGTTAAATTTTAGTCTTTCATTTGTTTGATCCTTTGAAAGTAGCAGTGTAAGTATGCAGATGTGTCACTGCTGCAGGAGCAACGATTTGATACAGGCTCGAAGCTTTGTGTATTTTTTTTTACAAATATGATGTATATTCTTTGATAATATCAGGTGGATAAACTTAGCCATTATTAAATTATTTATTATTGTGTGATTATTTGGAATTTCAATTAACTTATTAAAATTTAAATAGGCATCATTAGGATATATTTTTTTAAACGTTTATGTCAGTTTTATGGAGCATCTCCGAGGCAACGACGTAGAGTAATTGTTTAATTTTACACAGAGCACATGCGGACCCCTTAAATCTAAACAACAATATGTCCGTCTTAGTAAGGGTCCCAAAATGATTTATTCAAAGGGCATATATGCGGCATGGCCGGCGGTTCCACCCCGAAACCTTTATTATGCAATCCTTAGAGGATCTCACTCGGATAGCAGGCTGTTTGAATTCACCAACAGGCTTTCTGGGCGTGATGAATGAAAAATATAATAGTTGTGATCCTGGGTAATTGGGCCGCGTTCACAATTTTTAAATATTATGTAATTTAGTTCGAGTCTATTATAAATTTGCGAACGGCTTTAGAATTGAATCGGAGGCTTTCAAAACAGCGGCTATTGTCGGATTTAAATTAAAATATCATGAATGGTAAACCATTTCAGATACGGGTCAATGAAAACACCTGAGATCATTGAAAACCAACGTAACAAAAGGGTTGCCGCTCTTTTCATTCCGCAAATGGAAATAGCGCGATACAATGCAAACTAATTTTTGAATTACATCAAATATTATTGAATATTTTTTACAATTATGCTGTGATATGCTCCTAAAATGATAAAAAATATTCTCTTTGATGCTGAATAATGCAGAGTTTAGTCGTATTAATTTTAAAATATTGTTCCAACGCTGTAAAACGCTGAAAGGAATTACGAACAATACACTCCTTCTCTCAGTAAGTACTTAATAAATTTTCTCCCGTACGTCGCTTTGTGATAAAGGAGGCCAGGGCGCCCAGACAAAGAAACTCCGGCCGATTGTTATTCCAGAGGCACTGGTCCTGTCTACTTCCAGAGATACAAAGTGCATCTATCCGATCGTTGACGGCGCAAAATAAATTGAATGATTGAACCCTTTGAGGAGGATCAAGTTGCCGAAACGGTCGCAGGTTGGCCACCCCCGATAGTTTTGGGCCGACGCGACGGTGAAGTGAGTCATGACTGCAACATCTGCGCCGGCTTTGCGAATTTAACAGCCTTCATTAAAAGTTCTCATTAAAATTCATCGCCTGCTATGCTCTCGTGTTAAAGTTTCACCGGTTGGATTTACATGCGATTCGCGTTCGACTCATTCGACTTCATTAATTGATACCGGCGCAAACTTTATTAAGTGTGTCAAATAATTGCAACAGATGCAATTGCATGTAATGATGGAAGAAGTGGAAATACTGAAACGTGAAGTGTTTCATGTATGAATAAAAAAAATATCAATTTCGGATAAAGCTGTGGGAAATGGAATGATCCAAAATTATATATCCCAAAATCATAAATTGAAGATTTTAATTTTTCCCAATATTATTGCCAAGTTATAGAGCCAGCATCATTAAATTTTTCTTGATACAAATTTTCTTGTTTTCTATTCGTTACAAATATTTTTTTACAATAATTTGTACATAATATCTATTTTTATTGAATTATTCATCCACTTCAAGTGACTTGTTCGTTTTTATGTATTTCTATATAATGAGGTCTATTTTTGGCAACCTGAAATAATTCTGGAGCACCCAAGTCCATTTGAAAATATTGGGGAGCCAGCTTCTTTCTTATTAAACATCGTTTACCTCTCAATTTCCATCTAAGATGGGATCTAACTGCAGAATGCGATACATTAATGCAAGAATGATTCTTGTGAAGAAGTTGAAGTACGGTTGTTTCCTCGATGCGTTCCATCAATGGAATTGAACATCCATTGAATTTTTGCAACATGTAATAACGTAATGTTTCTCAAAATTTTGATATAGTCTATGATAAAAAAGAAATTTGAGAAATAAAGTAATGACGTTAACTAATAAGATTTTTTTTATTAAATATAGCAAACAAAAAATAGTAGTGTAGAACAGTAACCTTTAAATTAAACGTATCTAGAATGTCATAAAAATATCATTTGACAAATTTTCCCGTTAAATTAACAAAGGACTCATTAACATGCGTTATTAATTATTAAAACATATAATATAGACACATTTAAAGTTAAAAATGTCTTTAATTACATTGTATTTACCGGTAGTTTAAAAATAGTACAATGATTATAATTGGAAATCTTAACCTTTAAAGCTTTGAAGAAAATGTTAAAAAATCGAAAATGTCAAAAAATCTAATTTATAATCAGTATATGTCTGAGAAATTATTAAACAAAGAAGGTCTCCTAAGTTATTACCATAGTTTATGATTAACAGTACGTAGATGTATATTTTAAAGATTTAAATCGAGTAAAAGATATTTAAGAGATACACCTAAATCAATACGATTATCAAAATTATTAGTTGTATAGATTTTCTGCTTAAGCCAATAAAGAATCATTAAGAAAAAATGCTTCTTCATTGTCCATAGTTCAAATACATTTAAAGCTTATCGATATATCGAGTTAAATGGATTTAAAAGTATAACAAAGAATTATAATTTAATTTAGTATATCCCCATGTTAGTTTTACGTCTATTTCATATGATTATTGGCTTTTTAGATTAATGAGTTACATCCTAAGATAAAAGAGATACGAAATCCTATTGAAATTATTGTTAAAATAGTTCCAAGAAGAGATAAAGATAATATAATATATTAACATGTTAAAAGATTTAATAAAATTAATTTTGTAGTGTTTAAAATAAATTAAATATACGATTCATTCTTTGAATTAAAGTTGTACCGAAAAGAATTCGGTAGTTTTTTAGTACATTATATATTTTTAATTTTTTTTAAATACATATAAAATACAATATCATTCGTTGACTAAAATTGTTTCGTAATGCTTTAGATATAATAATTATTTACGTGAATTTATATTTCGTCCACGTTATAAAATCGTTTATTCCCGAAGGTATATTCCATTGATCTGAAGAGATGGTAATCCGACGGAGCAATGTCTAACAAATAAGAAGAGTGGGATATGGGCGAAAACACCGCAATTCAGCTCCTGAGTTTTATCACAAGTCATTACATGTTTTTTTCTAGTGAAATGTATTTGAAGTAAAAAACCTGTATAAATTTTCGGTACCAAAATTGAAATCTCTTTGTGAGAACTTCAATAATCTCATTAATGGTTTTAGTATCTTTGGTGACATAAGAACCTTAGTCTAATAATAACCTAACCTAACCTAACCTAACGCGTACGTAAAAAAATATGGTCTAAAAAATAAAGTTAAACAATAGAATTACGGGCAGAAACTGAACTCAAAAATTTCTATGTAAAATTATTGATTTCTTTCCAATACACCTAATATTTATATTATAAATAATTAAATATATTTTTCAGAGATTATTACCAGTATTCATAAAATGTAAATATGTTTTTTCTAATATTATATGCTAAAAAAAAACAGGTTCAGTGGGAATAAATGATTTATTTACTAATTGATATTTTTTTTATTATTATACTTTCGGCACCGAGCGCATGTATAAAAACATCCGCTGTCCCATTATTGGCCACATTTTTTCGCTCCAGCTGCAAATTGTCAAAGATGGTCCCCCTGGAAGGGTAACTGGATATGGACGAGGGGTTTTATTATCACTTCTATTTTATGGAAGTATGGAAAGACGTATCAATATCGGAGGATAGAGAGAGGTTGAGGACACATGACCTTTGGAAACTATAGGCTCTCAAAGGGGTATTGTTTATATTCATCTCACGATCTCCACAGCCCCCATCTCCCCAGGAGCGGACGCCAAGTCCGAGCACACGGCCTTCGACTTCTTTCTCAGCGCAATCGGACAAGGTGTTCGGTCATTGCTATTACCTGTGGAGTCTATTCGCACCGAATAGGCAATATCCGCTTACATTTTGAAATATGAGAAATTCAAATAGGAACAAATGCCTTTATTTATTAACATCAATTCAAAATTAAATCTATCCCAAGGGACAGACGGAATATTTCCGGTAACAGAATTTGAAATTCTTTAAAAATTAACTACACATTCGCGCCGGTATACTCGTGAATAATTCTACAGCTGAGACGATGTTTAAAGCAGCCCGCAAACGGGAAATTTTTCATGTGAATGCAATAAAAGTTAGCTACGGCACTTGAATTGGTTTAAAGTCTGTGTGTGTTTAACCCTGACGTGAGTAAACTTAAACATTTAAAAATTATTAAAAAAAAAAATGCTTTGGTAAAACATTCACAAATATAAGGCGTTCGAAATGATTGAATTGAAAATTTATATAAAATATTTAATGCCATTGAACGGTTAAGTGATTTTAAACAGAGCGTAATAAACATCTCTTGATTTTGTAGCGGTTGAGAAAATGCACCTCGAACGTAAACCGACTTTAAATTTTCCATGCTACGAGTTTAATAGATTATTTTTATATTGAACTTTTTTCTACGTCACAAATTGAAATTTCATCAAACTTCTTTTATTTAATATTCCATTTCAATGGACAATATTCTTTTCAATTAAAAATATATTAGTTGAACCGAACATAATTTTTTTTTTTCATGTGACATTTTAGAGTAATTATTTCTTATTTTTTTATTTGTAAATAAAGCATAGAAGTTTTTTTCTTCTAAAGTTCTATTCCTTAGCTTAATTATTTGTAACTTAAATTTAATTTATAATACACACACCACCAATAATGGAACAAAAAATCTCAGAGAACTCCAGAAGATCGCCTTTTAAAAAGGTTCTGCTCAACCAGCTAATTTACAACTGCAGTGGATATAAGAACAGTTCATCGGAGACAGAGGAACCAAAGTCAGTGTCGAAACGAAACGGAGACGGCTCAGGAAGATAGTTTAAAGGCAAGATCGCCGATGAAAAAACAATTTCCCCTGAAACAAATGTACTCCAAAAGACTCCAATGGGCAAAAGTTTACCGGAACTGGACTAAAGAGGACTGGAGGAAAATTATCTTTTGAGATGTAAGCAAATTTAACTTATTTTGTTCTGGTGTCATTCGGTATGTTAGAAAGAATACAGGAGAAAGTTTGCCGAAAAATGCACCAGGCAAACTTTGAAGTATTTGCAGCAGAATAAATAGTTTGAGAATGCTTTTCTTACTATGGAGATTTAGTGTTCGTCGATGGAACCGCCAATGCAGAAGTTTATAAAATAATCAATAATGAAAACCTTCTTCCAAGTTAGTACAATCATTATCTTATATAACCGACTACATCTTTCAAGACGATTGTAAACTACACCATCGGGCTAAAACGGTAAATGTTTTTTTTGTTTAACGAGTTACTCCAGTTCAGGAAAAATTTTCTTTTCTTATTCTTACTGGCCAAAGATTTAATATAAAAACTTAATATTTCAACATTATCTTGGGCGGGTTTTAGTCCTGATTTAAGCCTCGTCGAAAATTTATGGCACATTATGAAAACAAAACTTAACAGAGAAAAGCCTACTAATTTAAAATCACTAATAACACCATAAGAAAATGTCTAGTAGGAAGACATAAGGGCAGAGACAATAAAAAACTTAGTAGATTCAATGCTGGTCCAAGTATTTTTCCTTTAAATATTGTAAAAAACATGTAACAGTGTAAATAAATGTGTTAAATTAAACTTAATCTTCAAATCTTGTCTTTTCTTTTAGAAATATTGATAACATTTTGGAATTCAATTATATCTTAGTATCTACTGTACATAATACATATTTTTTTGATTATAAATACAGAATAATTTGTATTATTAGAAAAAAAATCTAAAAATCTACACGGCTTCAAATCTTATAAGAAATTCTAAGAATTTACTTGAAAAAATTACCTGAGTGGATTTCAGTGAACGTTACGGTAAGTATGATGAGATAACATAAACTAGATTATTTTTATTATTTACGGATGCTAAGATCGAAAAAGCAGTATTTTTAAAGTTTTATTATGATATCGACTCTATTTTTCCTGACTTTTTGATTGAATTTTCCACTAGGATTGGCTACCCAACCTGAAATAAATGTATTTATTTGTATAAACTAAATTATATAAAATATATAGCATTATTATTAAAATAAAATCACTTATTATAAATTAAGTAATGATTTATAAATAAATTTTATAATATTCTAAATAGTTCAATGATAATATTCGGTTCTATTTTCTTGATCAAACATAAGGTTCTTTTAGTAATGGTATAAAAATACTCACTGGCATTTAAAGCTTAACCTAAACACAAGAAAAATATTGTTTTATAGACAAGGTTAACATTACAAACACCCACATATTAATAATTTATGGTGAAAAAATTCTATATACCAGATGTGAACGCTCACCATTGATTAGATGTCAGTATGTTAAATGTTATCGGCAATTCTTTATTCATTGCATGTAAAATAAAGCGGGAAAATGTTTTTTTTCGGAAAAAAGAAGGCCTCCAAGGTGGTCTCCATGACATTTTGGATATATGGGTTAGTGCTCGATATATGAGAACGCATTTGCGTTCGACGTTTGATCCAATTTGTGGGGGCCAATCCCACCCCGGGAGATACAACCTTATCGGAAGGCTTTACGCCCTCCAGTTGAACTTTATGACTGGAAACATATGGTTCTTTTAACACCATCACGCACATCTTTGTTCGGCCGATGGAAAAAAGTATACATTGTATAAAAATAAACGTAAAAACACGTCAAAAACCCCCCCATCCGCCGAGCACAATGAAATATGATCGCGTCGATAACTAGGCGTCACGGAATATTGTGTCTTGAAGGAAACCGTCAAAGGCGTCGCGATGTTCAAAGCGTCGCGATGTTAAAGCTCAGATTAAAATAAAAATATAAAAATCATGGATTTTGTTGAATAAAAATATATTATCTATTTTTATACTTATTATTGAATTTTCTCTTCATATTAGTGTAATATTTTGATTATATCCGCCGGACATATATTCAGCGTGTTATTCTGGAGGTTGGGTCCAGAGGAGAGGGTCCTCTGGGTCCGAAACACCCACACTATTCCCAAATCAGGTTAGGATCCCGTAAACACCCCAGTATATTATTTGCTTATCATATTTTTCCACGCGTCACTTAAGGGAAATCTCGGACTAGTAGTAAAAATGACACGGTTATAATATTATTTTTTGCCATATTAAATATATATCATAATATTTACTTAATTAGGAATACCTTGAAATTTATTGTATAATACATAAACAAATATACATATATCGTATGCGAAGCTATATTAATTAAAAAAAAAAATTGTAAATAATTCGATCTATAATAAAAAATAATGACTCGAAAGTAGTAAACATTAATAACAAATGATAACACAATATTGAACGGTTCATTATATTCATAGATTTTTTATTTATAAAACTAGTATTTAATATTATTCACATTCATTATTATCTACAATAAATAAGAAATAATATTCAAGAGTATGTCAAAATTATCTAAACAGAAAGACATTAGATAATTTTCACAAAATCTGATCAAAAATTCATACATGACTTCACTTCTCATCGAAGTACAACTTTCATTTCTTTAAGGATGGTGTCAGCATAATAAATAAGTAGTTCAATATTATTTCAATTAAGGATTAAGGATCACAATGAGGGCAAACACAAAAATGCTTTTGATGTAGAATCGACGACTGTCGTAGACAACGAGTTAAAATTTGAACTCTCATTTTTATTTTATTTATCTTGAAGCGAATGTTCCATCGACTTACAAATATGATAATTCGAAGTTGCAACAGCAGAAGAATATGGCGGAGATTGTAGAGCTTTTAAATCTTGCTATTTTATTTTGTCCTGAGTAATTCTTGCCGTGTGTGCCATTATCACCCTAAACCATTCATCATTGATTTTTTCTTAAAACTAAATGTAACTTTGTACTTAGGTTTAAGTATTTTTATAATTAATTATTTATTCCCATATCATCTCACTAAATAAAAACGGAGAAACTTTTTCAGTCAGCTCAGGTACCTGTTCCATTAATTTATTCCGCACATATTTGAGTAAAGGACATACATCTCATTTCCAGTAATAATCCTTTTAAGAAACATATCTAATTATTCTAAGTTTTCGTTTTTCTAAGACCGTTGGAAAAGTTCGTGCGGCAACCATTTTTTTTGCCACATAACACTGTCAAGCATTCAAGATTTTTCCATAAATATTCCAAATGGTCTGGCGAGCTTCATTTGATTTTAATATTTTATTAAAAAAAACAGTTTAAAATACAGGGGCGTACGGTGGTGTTGATTTTGGGTGTGCTGAATGTGAAAAAAAAAAATATAAATAATAAAATTCAGTTATTTTTAATGAATTTTATTATTATTTATAAATTAATTATATTATTAGTTTTTTGCGACATAATTTTTTCAATAGAACTGTCATAAAGTTTCCCTTCTGTTTTAGTTATATGAGTATTTTTTTCTCCATTGATATTGTTTAAAAAATTTATGTCCACATTCAGCACACCCAACAATTAGTCCACCGTACGCCACTGATAAAATACCCTAAATGTGTCTCTATTTGCTGTCTTTTAAACTTTTTAATATGGGCGAAAAAAATGTCAATACATAGCTTCACAACAGTTTTAACCGCGCCGTGTATTTACTATTTTTTATCTATAGAATACAGAAGCTCGTTATGGCCAAAAATGTGCGAGTGTATTGGCCTCTGTCCATTTTATTATTTATCTAATAATTTTGTCTGTTTCTCATAACTTATACATATTAATAAATTGAACAGCTTTAATCATATTATAATTTCATAGCGCCGCCATAATGTTTGAATTGTAGCTCTCTGGTGAGTTGCCGGCTCTCAAGTGGTTAACAGCTTTTGGGAAAAAATACGTAATTATAAAAGTACGACAAAATTAAATAAAAATAGAAAATAGTATTCAGTTTAAACATATATGGTTATACATTTTTGTTTAGCCGTGTATAACAGTCACATGTTATTTTTATAACATTTGAAAAAGTATAATAAGAGACGAAAAGAGAAAACAGGTATTAGTATATAGAAAAATGAATGTAAAGATAAAGTATTATATACAAGTAAAAGTACAAGAAACGCAAATAATGGAAAAGCAGAGGAAATATAAAATTTATGTTTGGAGCTAAGTTAAAGAGGATTGTTTTAAAATGGAAAACAAGGGTTCTGATTTGAATTATTTCTATTATCTACTTCTCTTTTTTTTGGTAGGGAGTAAAAGTTTTAGTTAGGGAATTTTATGGTAGGATTCGGAGCTTATCGACAAATATAATTCCAAAAGCTCATCTATAGATTGTACTATGCATTTTCATTATTATAAAATTGGTTAAAATAATTTGTATGGTCAGGGTGAGGAATTATTTTGACGCATTATCGTATAATTCACTTTAATCCGAAATCACGAAGCATATTTTTTTTGTTCATGTAAAACAAAAATCGTTCGCAATTTCTTCCATTAGGCCGTAATGACATCGTATCGACTTGAATGTGACTCAATTTATTTCGGAATATTTCAAAAGAACGACTGCAATTGATCAAAATTGAAAACGGCGTTCGCTCGAAAGGGCAGTTTCATCACGAGGGCATTACCGGCACGGAACGAGCCCGCGGGAATGCGGCCGATGGCAAATCACAGTAATCACTTTGATGAAACATTACTTATTTCTTTGCTAAAGCTACCGGCACCCACCCCCCGCGCATTATACTAAATTGGAGGCTCTTCTGCAAATACAACAGCCGGCGCCATTTCATGCTGCCCTCCCTTGGCCGTGTTACGTGTAAACACGTAACAAATTGACACGCCAATTTGCTGTATTTATATTTAATGTACCTTGTTACATGAAATGAAACGGCGAAAATACTGATTTTGCACGAAAATTGTAAATATAGTCCGTTACACAATTCATTCAGGTGGTACGGGCGATGGGACCCGAAAATAATATATTAATATGTAAGCAATTATTTATATATAATATTACATAGCGAAGCTTTGACCTATTTTCGTCCTCATTCATACTTAATCAAGAATTATAAAATAATTATTAATGAAAAATGAGCTTTGAACGTATATAATACATAAATAACTTGCGGCATATCATTAATCAAACGTTTATTTTTCATCTATATATGAAACCATTTGATTTTCCGAAATTGATGACAGGCTTTTACAAACAATTCGGCCTGAAATTGAAATCGACTTTCTCCGAATTTATTTTCAAAATATTAATTTCCTCTCGTACAAGTCTTGTTCATGTCATTCGACGTTAGTTTTAAGCTTCGACGATTTATTTTTGTCTTGAATGAAATAAATGCTGTGGAAGTTTCTCGTAATACAAGTCAAAGGCAATCTTTTCAACGATTGAACTCGGCGATTGCCAATTATTAAGCTCATTGTATACGGAATATTGTGCGGTATTTTTCATGAAAAAAAAATAAACGAAAAAAATATTCGTGACGTATAAATGAAAATATTCGGATTCGGCGATGGGACAATAAATCGGATACACGAAAATAATAATAGCTGCAAAGTTTCGGGATTATTGTGCAAAGATTGATCATATACGGTGGCTGGCCGAGTACGTCGTCGATTTTATTGGATTTGGGCCCATAAAATATTCAAGATGCTATTCAAAGACAAAGTTTGTCGGGTTAAGGCCCAAACATGCCACTGTGAACAGTTGTTCCCCCCGATTGTAAATCGGGACATAAATATTATATTGAACGGTTTTCGTAGGCGTTCATCCCCCTTTTTCAGCTCCAAATTGTACATTTTTTATCCATAAATCGAGAGCAGTTAAATTTCGGCAACGTAAAAGCTTTTATTGAAAAATTCTCGGATAGATCATTTTCAATGAAAAAAAAAGAAAATAAAATAAAACAGAAAACCGTGTGTACATAATATATTGTCGCGACAAACCCGATTCTGTGAGATACGGAGTGGTATGTTTGCAACACGAGAAATGAGATTGAATATTCCGAGACGTCTCGAATATTCGAAGAGTCGCGCGATTTGTTATATGCTGAAAATTCCTGTCAATATCACGCTAAAAACTATGAATATTATTTAAAAAAAAAACGATTTTTAATCAAACTTTTTGCGTTGTTTGCAAAATGTTTTATTATAATATTTATTTAGCTTTAAATTTTCCATCAAAATTGATTTATGCGCTCAGAAACCTAAATAGTTACCGAAGATATTACCTTCGACATATAATATCTGAAACGTTTCGAGTGTCTGGAAAGTTTTAAACGTGAAAATGTAAAAGTGAAATGTTTCCAGAACAATATTATATAAATACTATTACATCGAGAAATTGATATTATAAAAAATATTTCGATCTACAAGTACGTGTAACTTTCACCAGTATGAATTCACATGTAATATTTCTTTCATAAACATTTTAGAGATGGTTCTTATTACATACATATCAGCTTTTAAAGAAAGTATAAAAATGGTAATTTCATCAACTATATAATGTTACCCATCTCGATTTTTTCATGCGATTTTGAAAGGGATAAGCTTGTTTTTTTGCAGATATAGTCTAAAAGGTCTGTTTATAGTGCCTTTTAAGAAATTTATTCTTTTCCATCAAAGAAAATTTGCAACCTCAGGATTAAATAATAATCCCAAGGATTGAAGGAGCGAATACTCTATAACCCCTTCTCATGAGTGACTATCAATGCACTAAATTGTGTTAATGCAAGCTAGAATGTCCTTACATCATTGAAATTCAATTTGTTAACATCCTATTTTAATCGTAAAAATAATATTTTTGCTCAGTGGCGGCTCGTGTACATAATACGTAAGCAATAGACACATATATATTCTTATATAAAAACATATTTTTCCTTTATTTTCTGCAATAACTCTGCTGCAGCTCCGCAGTGTGTATGGACAAGTCATCTCTGTTTTTATTATCTTATGAATCTATCTTATTATCTCTGATTAAACTTTAAATATTATTAATACAAGAATGCAGGTAGAATTCTCGACTTATAATGGGAATATTAATTCTATAAAGCATAATATAAGGCGACTTACAAAATTAAGATCTATAAATTTTTCAACGACTAATAAAACATGGATTTGAAGTCTAATGACGACAGGTTACACGTCATTATTGAGACCGATCCATATTAAAACACTAGGGAGATCACAGTGAAGATAGAACCAATCAACCATATTAGAACATTTGCATCGTATAGGGATAAGTTCGCAGTACCTCGTTTGGATTTCCCATCAATTGTCAGCTGCCAATTTATTGGACTGTTTCGACATGTGTTGCTTTGAGTGCGAGCTAAGAGCACGACTCTTTTTTGCATCGATTAGTGATTAAAGATGAGAAATATATTATTTATCAGCTTCGAAGGCCGATATCCATAAAAAACTAACGCTACGTGTTTGGTGTGATTGCAAGGGTAGTTGGTATTTCGAACTATTATAACGTAATTCTATAATTACAGCTGGATTCATAAAAAAAAATAAACCAGAATTGGTAAATCGAATAATGTTTCATTACGGCAATGCATAACCACATGTGGGAATGATGATCCAAGATAAGCTAAATAAATTGAATTGGGACGCTATCAAGGATCCACCACATTCACTAAACCTTGCTACTTCTGATTATAATTAATTCAGGCCACTGCATTTTTTTAAATGGTAATAAAAAACATGTAATAGAGCAGATCAGAACTTTACCAAATTAATCATTTGTTTTAAAGTCAGAGGAGTTTTTCTACAATAGTATAATAAGTTGAGAGATAGGGGGGGGAGAATGTTATAAGAACCAATGAAGATAATTTAATTGAATAAATCAATAAAATATCCTTAAAAACTAGTTTTTTCCTTAAAAAATGTTAAAACCTTTCCATCAATCCAATATTTATTCATAAATATTATTTAAACATTGAAAAAATATTAGGTAAATTATTAAATGCAAATTTGCACAGTAATCAGGGTCATTATTCCGTCACATCCGGTTCCGGGGCGCTAAAGAATTTCCCGAGACAGTTTTCCGGCGGAAAATGCGGCCTCGTCTGTCGAATGTGTTCATTTCTAAATAATGAATGCAGTTAGAATCGTGTTCTAGTTGTAGTACAGATGGAAGCGTGCCAGACGGCTCGCGTGCCACTGGTCGGCGCGGCCCTAGGTGGTGCCTGTCACACTTCGTTTGCCGCAATAAAGATAATGCAATAACGAATATTGTTTCGCACTCTTGTATTATTTTCCGACAGCAAATAACTTTCCGGAGAAAACTTGGACTTGGCCAAGGGAGAATGGACTCGGAGAAATTGTCTCGTAAGGGAATTGCGACAGGGGTGGCCGACCGCGGTTCGCATCGCTCTCCTCCGTTGCGTGACATGTGATGGGAAATTACTTAAATAATTAAAAATACGGGCGCGCTCAAGCGATATTTCATCTTTTTAATAATGGTATAAATTATATCACTGATAATATATCATGTACCGTATGATGTAATTTACGGCTTTGAAAGCCTTTTGATTATTATAATTATTTTTTTAAATATATCCTTAAAATATTTTAATTTGTAACTGACTCTATTAATTAAAAAAAAATTAACTCAATGGAATTTTAATCACAAACAAATATCAAAGATTAATAAACACTATAATAATAGGCGTTAATTGTTTTAAAAACCATTAACTGTAGGATGTTAGGGGCTGTAATTCTAAAATATATTATTATATTATTATTATATGTTTAAACTTATATAAACACAAAGTAAACATTCAAGAGTTTGTGTTTTCTAAACGTTGTAAATGTACCATCAAACATATACAGTAGCAGCTCGTGGGTAAACTATTTAGGGGTGCTGCGAAATATTGAAAATTATATTAATAATAAAAGCGACAAGCGGCACGTGGCTCAAAGAAGCTGTGTGTCAGTATGACTGTACCGAATCGCAGTGCGACATCGCGCTTTGCGGCGAGACCCCCCCGCACTCCGCTAGCACCCTGCGTCCATTCAATACCCGACGATGATAAGCGAACAGCGCTCTTGCACTACATCGTATATATTAATTTATAAAAATATATTTTTCCTCAATTTGCCTGGGGGTGCTGCAGCTCCGCAGTGTATATAGACGAGTTACTCTTGAACTTATATTAATAATCTGAGTTATATAGGGATTACACTTAAAATAAAAAATAGTCTAAAATGAATTATTATATAAATTATATCATTTCTAAGAAAAAGCGTAAAAAATGTAGAATAAAAAATAAAAAGAATAAAATATTTTATATTGATAAAAAACAGTGCGGATTTAAATTTTATTAAAACATATCTTAAACGTATTTAAGTACGGTAGGAGAACCAAAAAGAAAACCATTATTTTCACATATCGGATATGATTTTTTTTAGCTTAATTGTGTTTAGTTACATATTTAAATCTGATGAATTCGACATTGACCTGCTAAAGACTGGCAGAATTTTAACCAAATCATTCAGATTTTTCGCTTGCAACTTCATAGTATATAAGAGAATTTGAAGGAGTTTTAGATTATGATAGACCAGTGGCTCTTAACCTTGTTGAAGGTACTGAACCCCACCAGTTTCATATGCGCGTTTACCGAACCCTTATATCATACGTCGTATCATTTTTCACAATATCGTACAATAAGTTGGGTGTGTGTTTTGACTTCCACCGAACCCGGGAGACAGGCTCACCGAACCCTTAGGGTTTGATCGAATCCAGGTTAAGAACCACTGTGATAGACACTGTATTTTGAAAATATTTTTCAAGTTAATTAAATAAATAATAAATTTATTTTTGATAACGCTGATATATAAAACTAAAGTTATATTTTGGAAAGATTATGAAAGCTCTACAAACAACCTTGAAAACTTTAAACCATATAGTGATTCGCTAAAAACTAAAACTAAAAATATAATAGATTAGTAAATAAAGGGTTAAAGTTTAAGCGAAGATTTATTATAAAACGAGAATATGTCGGCAGTTAATAAGATTATTCAGAATAGAGTAGATTGTAACTTAATTATTGGATAATATCTGTTAATTAACAAATAATATTAACAATCCAGGTCACGAACAGGCATCAGTTCGTCCATTGTTACGTTCTGAACTAACCCTACTATTCTCTATTCATACACACCTGTATAATAAACATGTTTTTAGAATAAATGTTTTATTTACATTTTTTAACGAGACAAGGTATCTTGATAAAATATCTCAGTACAGAAATGTAGCCTGCAGCATGTTGATGATAGTGGAGACCCCGGAAGAATTTGCCATACCATCTCTTTCCGTCCCCCGGTCTCAAAGGATTCTTTTCTTCATCCGATTGATATTTTCACAGAGATTGCCGTGGCAAAACGGCTTGTCAAATCGGAAATTGTGTCGCCCGTGGATTTTTTGGCCGAGGTAAGAGAGTGGAGCAATCTGAAAGAAATTCTCCCCATCGTGTTTGATCTTTGATCTTGATTGAATGTCGACTCCCTTAATGTAATTTTTATTTATCTTCCGTGAACATAAATCGGATCGGCAGCGATGAATTATGGAACCGTATAATTCCGACAAGAATTCCTGAATCCTATAACGAAATATTATTCGAGGCCCCTCACCATTACACGTGTCGTCGTGTGTTACGCTGTACGTGTATTGTTGGGCCCAACAACCGCTCTCTAATCAACCGTAATTAATAGCCCAAATTTATTTGGACAACCTTGAAAATATTACAATTAAATTATAATATATCTATCCTGCGGGAAATATTATTAGGGCCTAGGATGAGATAAAGCTGTTAGAGCACCGGTTAAAACCGGAAGTGGCAAGTAAAATTTATAGCTTATATTCGGGCTAAAACAACCGCAATGTAAATATGATACAATAATGAGCTGGAGCTAATAATTTTATAATAAAACTCTTTTTAACAGTCTGGTAAGTATAGCAATCGATATACATTTAATACGCATCAATTTTGCAGTCAGATGTTAGCTGAAACTTTTATTATTATTACAAGTTATACAGTATAATAATTTTCAATATCGGTGCGTTAGTTCAATGCGATTACAAAAAAAATATTTGCGTGAAAAATTTCATTTCAATTTTTCGTAAGAGATATTGTGAAAAAATGTAAATTGGGCTTTAACGGTCTATTTTTTTTATCCGTTATTAAAAAGTTATAATAAAATTCGATTTTGTTTAGTTTTCCAAGAAAAAGCTTTAAACGAACTTTTCTAATTTGAATCTACAATACGTTTCATTTTAATGGATGTCGCTAAATATATTAGTAGCAAATTGTTTTATAAATGAATTGAAAATTTAGATTTCGTTATACGTTGTTTAAATAATAAAGTAATTGTATAAACTCAATATTAATCTAGCCGTTCCGATAAGGTCTATTAGGATATAACTATTTTTATATAAATCACATGTCACTATTTTTTCTCGATCGCATCAGGCATGATATGCCAAGTGCGATTAAAACGTATACCAGTGATACGTGCCACGAGAAATAAGCCGTCGGTCTACCGGCGGTGTGTCCACAGTTTACTGCGAGACATCGCCGAGTGTGCGTATCATTTATGCGTCATATTGATTAGTAGAAAAATCAAGTTATCCATCAAATTATAAAGCATATCATGAATAATATTTTATTTTAAAAAAGTTAAGATATGGATGGACTTAAAATTCTTGGGGTATATTTTTCATTATAAATAGACCCCATCAGATGACACGGTTGGTTTCGAGCCGTCGTGATGGATCAGTTAAATACCACAATAATTAAAAAACTATAACTAAAATATATACCATTAATAAATAAATTAAAATAGGCATATTTATCATTATCTAAAATCTAATAAATTTAATCCTATTGTAAAATGTAATATATTTAACTTCATAGTTAACAAATGACATATCAGATGTTGTGTGTTGTTTTTTTTAGTATTTCTTAATTTTGGGTTTGAAAATTTAATTCGAATTAATTTAAATATTAAAACCCAAATAGGACAATCCCTAAAATTATACATATAAATTGTACAGTTACATTTAAAGCATCACAAATCGTATCAAATACACCAAGAAAATGTGCCGAATGATAAATTTCAGGGTTAACCTCTTATATCATCATCATCATTCGCCAGTCACAAGGCTCTCACTCGCTGAGGGCATGGACCTTACCAAACTCTCGCATGGTAGTCGAGGCTAAAGGAACCTGAGTCTCACACGTGACGTGAGCGCTCCCCTTTCGTGTCCATACCGCGGGGACCCGAGCCGTCTTGGTATGCGGTTTTTTGTAAAGAGTTTTCCTCTCTTGGCCATTGCTGGCATTGGACGTGCATCTTCTACCATGTTGGTATCGGATTTTACCCTCGACAGTGTCCAGGCAAGTGTCTCGGTATTCGTTTGTTCTCTTCTCTAAGGCGTTATCTGCTTATAACGAGTCATGAGTGACAAGTAGCGAGGGACCACACACACACGCCTCTATAGATATAAACAGGAATACATATGCACATCTGAAGTTGATTTAACTATTATCTATGATTTTAATGAAAACAATAATTATCTTAGCTTTGATAAATTTTAAGATTAGTTTAATTTGGCACTAATTACCGAAAAATCACAGACAATAATATTTGTCAACATCAATTATTTTATCAATAGAACATGAAATAATTGACGATAGTCAGATTATAATTAGATAATACACAATTCAAGTGTTTTTATTATTATAAAAAGTCTTGGGATAGGTCATATGTAAGTCGATGAGATTTTACGTGGAGTTTAAAGGAGTAAGGGAGTATCTTCCTTATCCAGGCGAATGCTATAATTTCAGCTGTGCCTGTACAAACACACATTAATATTTTCTTTCGGCAGTAGAAAAACATCCCTGGGAGAACAGTTCCATGTTATTGTCCCGCCCCTTATTTGCCCAGGATGAATTGGTCCAAAAGGTGGAATTTAACAAAGGTTTTAGTACTGCAATAAATGAAAATGTATTTAGTTGCCCTTTATTGTTATGCTGGGGCGCGGCCAAAATAAACTGGGGGTGAGGTGACACCATTTTTTAAACTTCTTTGTTGTGCCCTCACCCCCACGGCTTTTTGACATTGAAATGGGTTAGCGATGAATGGGAATATTTTTTTTCTTCTTCAGGTTGGATGTGGAAAAAATGGGATTTTTCCCAGGC
This sequence comes from Philopotamus ludificatus, assembly GCA_022495035.1. NCBI lineage: Eukaryota > Metazoa > Arthropoda > Insecta > Trichoptera > Philopotamidae > Philopotamus > Philopotamus ludificatus. The sequence goes on along the minus strand of JAGXCT010036452.1, from coordinate 48,659 downwards.
CAGTGCAACAGTCAAGGTTTGACCCTTTCAATCATTTGGCGGTAGATACGGATATCTGGCGTACGCATGATTATATATTAAAATATAGCCAAACCTCCAGGGATCACTAAATAGTAAATGGTTGTCACCAGATGAGTCACGGTTGAATAATTTAATTTAAACGCAAAACTGAAACGTTTACATAATTTAATTTCAATAAAATAATACAATGTTATCGAGTATTATTAATTTAAAAAAAAAAACTTGAAAGATTCACCGGGTTATGTTAGCAAATGTGAATTAATGAAGGTAGATTAGTAATCTTAAGTGGAACAAAAGAGAAAGTATTATTATTACATTTAAATAAATATTAGATAATAATTGTTTAGTGATTTCAGCGACAGGAGATAGAGAATAATTAATTATTCTTTACCAGGTCAACAATTTCGTGTCCCGTTGAAAGAAATTTTAAATTTTATTTGGCAATGTGTAAAGTTGATGGTAAAAAAAATATTATGTAGCATGCTGAAACTGGACTGCTTCTTTTTCTGTTTTTTTATATTCTGCTACTTTTAGATTATGTCGAAAATTTCTTTATTTTTGAAAAAAATTGCTGTAACAACTTGCTTTTCTCATAGTTTTCAATCAACCCTTGAATTATCTTGTCTCTCAACTCGAGAAAAATTTCTTTATGCAGGACATTTTGTTTTCGAGTGAAAATATCACATAATGCGAAAAGAGAGTGAAAGAAGTCTAAAGTTGAGCGGGACTATGTCATAATCCATCGATCTCCTTTTCAGTTTCAGAAGGTAATCGTCGAATCCTCGTATTGTGTGGCAGAGTTTCCCAAATTATGTTGCGCGAACTCTGGTTTGCTGTAATACCTGCATCTCCACTGATGCTTATTACGTCATACTATTTTTTTAAGGTTTAAAAAATATTTTAAACTAAAGACTGTTTGAAGATTTATCAAATCCGTCATGGTTGATAAATCTTGCATATCTGGCAGATATTTTTACAAAGTGTAACGAAGTTAACTTATCACTACAAGGAAAAAAACATTATAAGTTTTAAGACATGAGATATAACTGCATATTTTGATAAAAAAATACTATTTTGGATTTCATCAGTTAAATTTATTAATATTGATTATTTTCTCACCTTACGTGAATCAATTTTTAAAGTAGATTAAGAAGTTTCTCACAAAACTTGTATACAAATCTTTTGCGATATTTGTCCAAAAATTAGTACGGACGATTCTTGGGTTAGGAGTCCATTTTCCGGGACAAATAAAACTTGTAGACTTAATCACAAGTGATTATAAAAATTTAATTGGTTTACATTGAAAAATACGAAGATCAGCTGTTGATTAATTTCTAGACGAGTTTTCAAAATAGTATCCCAATGTACCAAAACAAGCAATTATTGTTTTACTTCCGCTTTCTACAACGTCATTAAAAAGGCATTAAGAGCTTCATTTGCTTATATTTTTATATATGTCTTACAATAATTACTAAATAAATAATATGCGTTTTAATAATATATATTTTTTTATTTTTAATTTTATGAATTATACATTCTAAAAAATATGTCGTAAAATCTCCAGATTGTCGAAGTCCTTTATTACAGAAAAAGTTTCAGAAACACAGTTGTATTCAGGATTTTTTAAATCTGTCCTTTTTTTGTTTATACAACGACTTCTCGTCATTGAAGATCTTAATTTTAAAAATAACAGGTCGAGTATTTTGATACAAGTATTATGATTACGGCTACTTTCTCTCAAATTCTACTACAGAAATTAAGGTTAAAATCCCATTCCAATTCTTCACATATAAAAATTTGGAATCGGAGTAAGATGTGTTACAGGGTTACTATTTTAGGACGTACAAATAATAATAAAAAAAAAGTAAATTGGAAACGACAGATTATTTAACACTGTTCGTATGGGTCGTATATTGTATTTGGCATAAAGAAATAATTTAAATCAAATTCTAGATAATTGCCCACATCCGATTAGGTACACCGCCCGTGGATTAAAACAGGAGCGGCAGTTTGTCTGGGCCGTTAAGCGTACGAACGATACCGATACTTTATCGTGTCATTAGCGCAGAGGTCCCGATGGACCCCGACGTATATATCACCGTGACAAAACTTTGTAATGCGAACCGGGGACGGACCGTACGACCGAAACTTGGGGGTCCGGCTGGGAGCGTAGCCCCGGCGTCCCATAAACTAGGGCTCCGGCGGTCGGGGGGCGCTGCGCTGCTTTATTGCTGCGAAACAATAACTGGGGCGCCGAGGGGTTATGGCAGCCGCATATGTATTCACACTTCCGAGCTTGACCAAAGCCGGTCTATGAATACAGTATGCACAGTCGGAAAATAACAGTTGCCCGTCAGAAAAGCTCCTGGGAAAATTGCGTATACAAAATAACGGCGATTGAAATTAAATATTTATGAAAAAAGGCAGATCTTACACGTTAGATGTCTTTGTATATTTTAGAATTGTCTACAAAATTAGGATATTTTTACAAAAAAATAATGATGAATAATCGACACTGATATTCCAAATGACTTGTTAAAAGTTTTCTAAACACGCTAAAGTCACAAAAAGTAAATTGCATTGTATAAAACGATTGTAATATGTAATTGTATTATAAAACGAAATAAAAATGAATAATTAGGGCTAGTCATGTTTTTCGATTATCCGTGTTGCTCTTCTTTATCATTAGTCTGGATATTTGGGTGTACACAGTATTAATTTGATTAAGATTAGGTAAATTATGCATATGAATTTAGTATAAAACAATATTTGACTGGCCTTAAAACGTTTAATCATTGGGGTTTAAATTTGGCATTCGAAAGAAAAAATCTATTCTTAGATTTATGACGTTTTACATACATGGTTTAGATATTTTTAGTAAATTTACCTGATAAATCGAGAAGTAAATAAATATTCAATACAAAAAAAAGAAAACGATGTGGTCTTATTATAAAAACAATATTTTTTTTAAAACAAAATAAAATTAAACAACTAAATTCGTTGCTGTTGCCACGCGCGCGATGTTTTTTTTCGCTCGCATCTGGTACGATGTGCCAAGTGGGAGTGACACGTAGTGCGGAAGCTCAGTCTGCGGCGAGGCATCGCCAAGAGCGTTGTCATTTACGCGTCATATTGATTAGTTAAAAAATCCAATATATCGACCAAAAATGAACGAATGAATCAATTTGTATGCTTAGAATATTCCATTTAAAAAAAAACGATGATATATTTATTAATATCTTGACTTGAAATTCTTGGGATATCTGAGAGACCCCCTTCAGACGACATGCCTGTTTTTGAGCCACTGAAATGGATGGGTTAATATTTTTATCATTTTAAAAATATTTTTAAAGTTTTTTGCTAAGTTAATTTTTTTTTAGAATAAATAAAAAAACTTTTTATTATAAAGACATGTTTACTTTACTGTTTATAAGCATCTTGTCATCGGTTTTTCAATGAAAACGAACTTTTATCAAATATTTGTTAAAAATTGTGATCAAAGTTCATATTTTAGTCTAAAGAGATTTGATTAAAGTAATTTGTTGTCAATATATTTAAAAGATCTAGGTTTCATAGCTTCAATATATATTTGTACTATGTGTATATAATATATTATACACAGATACGAGACTAGAATCTTATTTAAGATAATCAAATCGTCCAAAATTTCGTACCATTCGAATGCTCTATATACTTCTGAAACAGACACATCAGCCCTGGAGGAGATTATGATCTCTTATATTGAAAATACATCTAGTATTATTAACACGTAATACTTGAGGCAATTTAAAATAATTTTGATAAGTAATTTGTTGATCAACTATATTCATAAAAATATTATTAAAAAAAAATCCTATTAAAATTTTACTAGAACACTAAAAGTTCTAATGAAATTGTACATATCTGTATATATAGTTATAACTTATTGGATTATACACTTTTTTCAGAATCCAATTGAAGCGTTTAATCTATTAAAGAAGTCAGTACACGTGGCCTCTAGCTCTGATGAAAAAAAGATGATCCAGTTACTGGCCGCTGAATGAATTCCCTGAAACGGTCCGAGTATATTAGTGAGCTTCCGTTTAATTTCCGGATGGCTTTTCCCCTTTTATTTTTGTCACTTATTCATTCCAAATGAACGTTTTTTCATTTTTATTGGAACAGTAAAACTACTCTCAACTATAATCACTGACTACGGCGGCAACTTTTTATATTTATGTGTTTTTTACGAGCGTTTGACAGTTGCAGTAAAACAATCTCCGTCGCGATGAGTTATGGCGGTAATTTTGGTAAAATCGCACGGGGCCCAGTCAATAAATATATGAAATAATCATATTTCATTTGTCATTTATATATATTAAAATAAAATATTTATATTCAAAACACAGCACTGTATTAAATATTTGAATTCAACACATAGCATTGATTCGCCTCCATGAATTTTATATATTATCGTGTCTGCAAAGAATATAATATTGGCGTATCTGGTAGCCAAATGCGGTTAGGTCGGAGGAGTTAGCGATGAGAAATGCGAAACAGAGGCACGTGATTCATATGTGGCATTAGCCGTCGCCGAGCTAGAAGGTTCAATTTTCCGGACCATTCACCCTTAATGGAGTCGTGGCCTTCCTCCATCTATGACTAATTTTCCTCATTCAATGGCTCAATTACCATCCCTTTTTTTGGCGACATCAGATTCAAGATACACGATTTATCGCCATATTACAGATTGCATCTCGCATTATGTCTTGTGGGGTAACGAAATGCGTAATATCTTCACAAGAAGCGAGAGGTTAACAAGAATTTTACGGATTTATAATAAAATAATATTCTTTTAATATAGAAAATATATTATTCATGGCAAATGATATAGTAATAGATAAAGAATAATAAAATGTATAAAATTCCATTACTTAAAAAAATATACGCACATCTGATGAACACAGACGAATATCAAAGACGATAAATTAAAATAAAATAAACGTTATATATATGTAATCCTTAATTTAGATAATTTCACTAAAGGTAATTTGAGATATTGAATGAATTACATAGATGTGCGTGTTGATGGTACTTAAAAGAGGGGTAATTTTATCCAATTATTCTATAGAGACCATTCTTCAAATCCTTGTTAAAGGCTTTTCGTATTTATAATGGCTTCCCAGTTAGTTATATCAATTACAATGATTGCGTGTATCAGATATTCAAATGTATCTATTATATTCTATGTGGCACATCCGGATTCCAGAAGAATATCCGATTCAACCCATACCGCCGTCGTGCAAAGTATCGAAATTAATATTTAAATTTTCTACGTATGAATTTTCAAATATCCGCCGTGTACACGAAACGTATATATATATGGCACAACTGTGAAATAAGTTAAGGTCATGAAAAGTTGGCCACAACTTTTGCATTAACTAATTAATTTCATCAGGGCTTTGATACTTTACGGGACTTTAATATATAGTTTAGCAACGGGAAAGTTTTAGACCACGCAACGGGACGAAAGTAAAAATTCTATATATTAATTATAAAAGTTTTCATAGCTATCGTATTCAATATTAGATACATTTTCATTAAATGATTACCTATTATGTAAAATATGAATATTTTGCATGATAAGCATAAATATATTTAGCTGAAATCTCCATTTTAACGCCTGAAAATTAGGCATTTTATATTTTTAGTTAAAAATAATTCGCTACACTGAAAATAACAAATACTATATTTATAGGATAAAAATGCATGTGTTATGGCTTGTAGGTAACATATATTATATTACTTCGAGGTGCCCGACGAAAATTATGAATTAAGGGAGTTCTTTATGTCATCAGCCAGGGCGTATGTAAGTGCAAGAGTCCATTATTTCCGATTTTTTAAGAAAATATTTATGTAGATAGTTTAGGGCGTTGGAATTAATTCATTTAATGGCATCTATCCTGCGTTGAATAAATAATTATAAAACAAATTATATAAATTTCAATCAAAGTGAAATAATATTAAACTTAGACAGAGTGTCGTGGTTTGACACTGGGGAGTATATTAGTTTGAGAGACTCATTACCTTAGAATCTTTATCGAATTTTTATATGGGCGAATGGCGCGTTGGAATCTTTTTGCTATGCCATCCATCCATCGTAGTAAAATAATAATAAACAACTTATGAAACATACAATTAACAACAAAACACAGAAGTGGATAACATATTTTCAGAAAATAAGGTAGTCAAAACACAGGACAGCAATAGCAAATAAAAATCTTTATTTTTGTTTGAGTTGTGTGAATATTGATCAAAACTATTCTCGTACATCTAAATTTGCATAAAATTATGATTGTGATTCGGATCTAAACCCTAAACGAGCTTACAATATGGAATGTGCGTTGAAGAAATATATAATTTTGGGTGGCTCGATCATATACACTGCGGAGGTACAGCACCTCCAAGCCAATTGTGGAAAAATATATTTTTATATCTGTATATTGATTGTGTATTATATTAATTTAAATTTAAATTATATATGGTGTAAATGTATAATTTATTGTTGGTGTACAGCAAGAGCGCTGTCTACTTGTCAGCGCTAACAGTGCCGTGTGTTGGATGAATACGGGGTGGGGGGAAGTCTCTTCGATAAACGTTATGTTGTGCTGCGATTCGGAGCAGTTCCGCGCGTCCACAGTGAGTCACTTTTAAAATATATTTTTTTTAATTGGTGATCCTTTTCAGCACCCCACTTTTACCCCAAATATTTTACTCATGAGCCGGAACTGTATAATGAATATAGAAAACGACATAAAACAGTAAAAAAGTTTAAGAACGTGTATTTTTTAAATAATATTCGTTAAATATCCTTTCAACTAATACGTCTGATCAGATTGGGAAAGGTTAATAATAAATGATGATAATATTTATTATAGTTATTATCTCTGGATATTATCGAATATCTAAAAATAGGCTTTCTAAATTGTTTTAAAGAAACTGCTATATAGACACATTGGATCTAGATTAATTGGAAAATCGTGACGAAAGAGTTTGATGGTATGTATTTAGACATCAAATGAAAAATTGAAAAATATGCATGAAAATACCCTTGAAAGCCATTGCTGATTTAATTATCGTTTATTTGTATTTGTCGAAAGCTCTAAAATAAATAAATTTAAAAACATTATGAATCAATATCATTATAAAAAGGAATATTATTGTAATTCTATTATTAATATTATTTGATAAAAAAACTATTGTCATCATCCCGATATATGGTGGTAAAATTAATATTGCATCTGCAAAGAACAACGATCGATACAATTTTAGAGATTTGATTTATTTCCTGCATTTTTTCAGTAATTGCTTTTGAATTTTGCATTTTTTATAGCAAATTGTCCTTTTTTAATAAAATATTTTTTCGACGTCTAAATTTGCTTTGGGAAATTTGGCAAGTATAATATATATTTTTTCGGTCTAAAATTTAATTGGGGCGAGTTCGTTACGCTACCGTGTAAAAACCAAAATCACCTTTATCGATTAAACGTCAGCACGTCGACAAAGGTCATTTTGGAACACACCAAATCGAGGATGATACCCTCGGAGCTTTGTGTTTGAACAATGAACATTCGACGGTCGTTAATTAACGGTTATTCTTTCGAAATGAATTTCCGCATCCGCCGCTCTAGGAGCCAAAGGGTTCAACCGACAATAATTAAGGGCCGAGTGGCCGCGTGGTGCACGTGTGCAGACCAACAAATTGTGTCATTGCGAGGAGTACCCATTGAAATGCATCGATGATGTGCGGCCATTCATCATGATTGATTAATGAGTGGCGAGGGTGCGTTACTGCACAGTGGTTGCTTCCAGTCGGTCCCTGGGCACTCGTACATACACACAACAGACACACAGATACATACAACATTCTCATTATTAACGAGCTTGTCCTCATTGTTATTGGAGAGCAAACATTCCAATTAAAAAAAGCTCGTCTATGTTTAAACTTGACGCTTGCATGTGAATATAGGATTTGTTCATATTGTTGGTACAACCAACGCAAGAGCAGTATCTGCCGTTATTGTATAATATATTTTCCTTTATATCTATTTAATCCAATGTTTGTTCCGTATTATAAGTGCATGCAGAATGCATTTGCATAATAAATAACAATAATGTTCAACAACCGCGTTTCTAGTATTAAAAAAATTAATACCAACCAGCGTTGGTCTCTGCATGGGGTGGAAGGCTTTTAACGATTTCCATAAACGTGGAAAAGTTCTGTCATACATTGTTCTCTCGTGAGAATACGGAAAAGATTAAAAAATACCTTTTGTATGGCTTTTAGTTCAGATTGCCACATGTTTCCTCATTATTTCCCGAAGGACACAATGGAGCAATATATGCGATATTTTCCTGAAGGGAATAAATATTAACAACGGTTTGTTTCCCCCAATATTCGACTGGCGTCTATCGGAAAATAGGAAATATTCCACATATTATTTTTAAAAATAGTTTTCAATTCTTATGGTGAACCCGTCGGTGTTTGCAAATAACAGAGAGCTTTGTTTACAGGAATTTAGTTTCGACTCTGATGTCAATCAATTTTTAATTAAACGGTGTTACGTATTCGAGTTTTTTTTAAATACACGCTATGTACTATAAATATACAATAAATTCGTATAAATAAGTTAAAAATATATAGCGATTAACTAGAATAATTTAAGCGTGGTTTATCGATGATTAGAATCATATTCGAATCACTATTATTTTTTTTTATAAATATTATATCGTATTTAAAACCGATTATCTTAAAAATAATACGACACACCATTTTATTCGTGAAATCAGCCATTTGTTTGTATTAATATTATTTTTCAAATTTAAATTATATTTAAAATAGGGTTTATATTGTTTTGTTTAAAATACAGGTTTAATCCCAAATCCTATATTATATTAACATTATGACTTTGATGAGTTTAAGTCATAGAAAACTTTAAAAAGTTTAACCTAGCCGTGGCAACGAGGTATATTGTGTACCCCAAGTTTTAGATTTTTCTCAAATAACTCTTATATTATAAATCTTATATTTCACAACTTTTTTGTATTTGTCTAAAATGCCTAAAGAATAAAAATTAAAAAATGTCAATTGCGCAAAAAAATAAAGTCAACTATATTCGCTGCTGTTTTTTCTCAAGCCACGGGCGCGATGTTTTTTCTCGCTCGCATCCGCTACGTTGTACCAAGTGCGAGTTGCACGTGTCATTGACACGTGCTGCGAGAAGTCAATCTGAGACATCGGCATAATGGGCCATATATGGATAAGTTAAAAAAACGACGATATTATAAAGAACTATTTTTATTCTTAGAATAATCGATTTTTAAAAAAAAAATATCTCGACATAGACTTGATGTGGTCGGGGTATCTGAGATACCGCCTTCGGTTCACGCTGTTGTTTTCGAACCGCCGTGACGGATGGGATACTAAAGCTTTTAAGCTTTCGTATATTTTTATTATCAAGGAATCTTTTTCTATTTATTTTAATACTTTTCATATTTTAACAAAAAAAAAAATTTTAAATTACGAATTGAAATGTAATAATAGAATTTAGTTTCAGAGTATATGTTTTTATTATAATTTATGACTTTATCTCAAACTCAAATTTAATGTCAAGTTAATGGCTTATTTTTCTTTTAATACGTGCTGATGATTTTTTCAAATAGCTATTATAATATAAATTCTACAAATAACGAACTTTATATATTTGTCTAAAAAAGTCTAAAGAATAAATATTATAAATAACCTTTGGCTCTCAGATATCGCCGCGCATGCTTATCATTAAACGTCATATTGATTAGTTAAAAAAATCATTTAAGTATCGACCATTATGAAGAATATCCTGAAAAACTATTATTATTTTTAGAATAATCAATTTTATTAAAAAAGGTCTTGAAATGCTTGGGGCCTATTTTCCATTATAAATAGACCCGCGGTTATTTTTAAGCTGGCGTGACGTATCGGTTAGAATAATGATTAATGCATCTGAGAATAAATATAATAATTGTTAAAAAAAACTTATCAAATTCCGATGTCGTTATTGTTATAGAATTCGTTGTCGTTTTATCCTATGGGATCTGAATGGGTTACAGGCTCGTTAAAAAAGCTCAAAACCCTTCAACACATCACGGAATTTTTCATTTTCAGCGACGGCACATCGCCACCGGCCCCGTCAAATGAAAAATAGATGCAAAAATCGTCACAATTCATCCCGTTTGGAAGCCAAACAATGTGTACGGTTTCGTCGGTGCCACAATTAGTGTAGCAATTACCTGAGTCGACGGCACGCGACGCCCGGCGCCGCCATTATCCGGCGTCCATGACCCCCCGCGCCCCGCCACCTCCCGCTCGCTTAATTGAAATTGTGAATTATGCTTTTTTGGATTGATATCCGTGGATATTATTGCGGGGAGTAGTTTCGGATGGCGATGATTGGACCCCTGTCACGAGGGATCAACCCTTCGGCTGGTGGATCGCATTAACGCATTGTTGCCAATAACAATATTTGACGGGGACTGTATCGAAAAAAGCCGTATCCAATTATGGCTGTATTACAATTTTGAATAATTGATACGGCGATGATACCCTTTTTAATTAAGCTCTCGGTTTTCAGTATATCAAATTAAATAATAATTATTATTTATCGGACCACATTTACGTCGTATATAGTATTATTTATCGAATTGATATGCATTTATTAAATATATCGCATATTTGCAGCATTCTGTATAGAGTGTAGAGTGTCGATTGAGAGGGTTGACTGATTAGTCCTTGGTGGCGTTAGTTTCAGAGTATTCTGCACGCGGCGCTGCATAAACAAAACCATAATTAGCCACAGCTTAATGGAACTAACATGGCGACAATGAGGCGTAAAGGGAGATCCGTCATTAAACTCAGCTTTGCTAGCTCAGCCAGCTAGCGTGCAAGTATCTACTCCGCAATGAAAGCTTGACTCGCTCGCGAAATAAAAAATAAGGGAGCCCGGGAAGCTTTTCAGTGCGACAGTTCGCAGTGTGCACTGGGAAATTGCGACATGTTGCAAAAAATGCAGACTTGCTTGCATACATATTAGAGCGGCGCCTAATTGCACACGAAATTAAAAAAAAAATGAGTTCAATTAGGCCTCGACCACCATCGGAGTATTTGCATTCATGTTAATATTTTCAGTGGTTTATTTGCGCACGTCTGAAACAGATATTCAATTCTATTATATTTTAAATCTGATTTAAATAAATATTTACAGAAAAGCAGGTTAAATACTTTATAATACTATATATCAAATAAATGTTAATGTATTAAAATGGAAGTATAATTATATGTAATATAATGAGAGAAATTGGTTATACAATTTTTACGTCAAATACACCCTTTGCAAATCAAATACAACTTTTTACAAATTAAATACAACTTTTTGCAAATAAATTTACCTTTTGACTTTCTGGATGTTCGACACATCAGCAGCATGTTAGAGATAATATTTATCTAAAAATTGAAAGATTTTAAATATTATAAAAAGTCAATAGCTGTTGATTGTTATTCTTGCTATTTATTGCTTATCTTTAACTATTTTATATACAAACAAAAGTGCAATAATACAAGACAAGGTATTAGGAAAGACGAAAAGATATACAAAATTGAATTTTTAATGTTTTTAAACGTTGTGAATGAAAGGCGTTGATATAAAATGTGAAAACAAGAGTGATGTCAGAGAAACTTTATGTTCAATTTAATCATGTTATAATTATATATATTATATATATTTCAGAATATTCTTTTATATATTAATATAGATTTATATAACATGTGTATACATTATACAGACCCTGACCTCGAGAAGCCTTAGAATTTACGAGTAAGGGTATTAAATCTGGGGTAACTTTGTATACCAAATGTTTATATATTTTTTTATCATAGACTCAAAGTTTTGTATAATTAAATAATTTTATTGAATAATAGCTTACAGAATAAAAAAAAATCTAGGCTTTTATCTAAAATCACAATATTAATTTATAATGTCTTAAAAATTATGTTTTTATTAAAAAATGAGAAACACTTTATAATTTATCAATAGCATATCAAGCTGATGGTCTCAACCTAACCGTGGGGATGGGGTGTAACAAGTATTTATATAAAAAAAATATAAATAATAAATATTTTAAATATTCATTGTCCTTTATTGTACGCCATTGCGAAAAAAAATAAAAACAATAATATTCGCTTCTATTGATACGGGCGCGATTCGATTTTTATTTATTGTTCGCGTCCGGTACGATGTGCCATGTGGGAGTGAAATGTACTAGTGACACGTGCCGCGAGAACTCAATCGGCTGCGTGTGTTCAGTCGGCAGCGAAACATCGCCGAGTGTGCGCGTCACAAAATATCGACCATATTATGAAGCACATCATACATGATAATTGATGAAGAATTCATCAGTTCATCTATTCGAGTGTTTTAACTCGTGAAGTTTCGGAACATTTTTTTTATGCAGTCCTTATCAATCGCACAAAAATAGGTTTAAGGATATTCAATATATAAATCTTATTATGCCGTAAAATATAATAATATAATAAATATTTGCGCAGTGAATAACATTTGGAAAAATAAAGCACAGCTCTACGTCAAAAAATATTCTTAATCAGAGCGCCTGGGTTAAATATAGAACTCTTTGATCAACTATGGGGTAGACTGTGTAGGCAAAAATGCATTGTATCCCTGTAAATGTAGAATCGAAGGTTGTATAATTCCGTAATAAGAAATAAAAATAAAAATTTAGCCGATTTCCTCAGCCTCCGAATTCTTTGTACACGAATTCGACTTATTTATATTTCTAAAGATAAAAAAAATAATATAAAAGCTCGTTATGAAAACAATAAGGAGATAAACAGAACCATTGAAGTAGCCAGATGCATAACAACGCTAAGCGAAGTGTTACTAAAATTGGAAACAATTGTATTATTAATATCTGATTAATAACCGAAACGCATTATATCTCATGCATCTTAAATTAGCTTCTATACATATACGAATAAAATAATTAAATGATATCATATTTACATTTTTTAAATAAATGATAAAAGATTCATATGAAGCAGATTATGCATTCTACCATTTATGACGACAGACATGTTTGCCGCTTCGTCGTTGCATATAATACAGACTACACGTGCTGCTAATTGGAATCGCTTATAAAATACACTGTGGTCCGTTTAAATTTTGTTGCTAATTTGAACATTGCGAAACAATTTTACCAGCACTCATTAGGGTCGGTTTCAAATTGGAGCTCGGCGGACAAACACGGGGCTGGGATTAGTCTGAGCTTATAAAAAAAGTGTTCGCAATGTCTACTGAATGTATAAAGGAGAAAATTACTAGCAATTAGCTGTTATCTGCATGCACATAATTACTGGTCATAAACGGCGAATACCAGCTTTACAACTTGGCCCAAAATCGCCATCAAACAAAATGGTTGAAACGCCAACCTATCGTCTACTAGATAGTGAGATAAACTGTTAATCTATAAAATCAATCGTATTTAGTCTGAGTATTGAGACTGTATAAATATCCTAATATTACAGAGACGAGTTTTATCATACCAAAATAAAAATCCTAATATTAATTAACATGTCGTTTATCACACGAGAACCGACTTTTCTCATATAATATAATGCTGTTTAATAAACGACACGATCAGTTATCAATCTAATTAAACCAGCTACCGTAATAAAATAACAATAATAATTTTAATTAAATACAAATAAGAACAGCTTTACTCGTTTTTTTTTTATTTAATCAATTCCATTAATGGTGCACTTTGATAATGGCGCGGTTGTTCTATCACGTTACCAAAACTGGATGGTGTTATCTCCCCCTGTTCCGGCCCAAGGAGTCACCGGCGTCCTCTGAGGACTGGAGATAAACGGCCAAATTAGCTATTGTCGTAATTAATGGACAAGAATCGAGCCGAGATTTTAGCGTTGTTGAATACACAATAAAGCCAGACATCTACCTATTCGGGCACTCGGCTAATTGAGCGAGAGGCTCTTTGTGCCACACTTGTCACGAGATTATTATTGGTATTATTATTATTTAATTAGACGGATAATATTCGGGTATATATTCATACATACTTTTTCCGCGAGCTTTGCTGTCTGTTTTCCAATTTTCTGGCGAAATGACAGGGACGGGTGAAGGGTCGGGACATGTAATGAATACAACAAAGGGACACTTAGTCTTGGCATTGTTAAACGTGAGATTTAATATTTGCGTATAATGGAATTTTATATATTTGATGTAGATTTACTTTAATTACGTCTAATTTGCGCAATTATATTTTTAGTCATATATCGGATAAAGAATTTTGGGAATTTACTGGGAGCAGTATATAAAAAACAGATAAGTGCCATATTAAATACAGGAAGGTACCTTCTGGATAAGATTGCGATAAACAAAATTTTGTGTTCAAAGGGCGATTCAAAAAAAATATTTGAATTAAAAAATCACCCTTTTAATGAAATAAACATAGAAATAAAAAAGTATACATATTACAAATAATTTATTTTGTTCCCCGTTAAATAATCTTTATTTCCTTCTTTCCCCTCTTTATTTGGCGTTGATTCATTGGTTGTAAGACGGAAACGGTATTCGGAGATAAGAATGCCACAGAAAAATCATTGTACATACTATCATATCAAGTTTCTGAGGATGACCTGGCGCATTATCCAACACTAAAAGATCTGTTAAATTAGTTTAGAAAAAATCGACGATGATCTTCATTTTAATTCGTTAATGCATTTTATAGCCGCTGACAAGATAAAACTTAAATGACTTAAATCCAAGAACATTATTTAATGAAAATAAACTTACATGTTGTTGGTTTTAGTTTTTTTTAACTTTAGCTTTTTTCAAAAGCTTATATACACAAAGGAATGTGATATTAATTTAGGTCCTCTTCATAATAATTTTTTACATTTATTATGAAATCATCATCATAGTATGCAACAGCCCTATTGTAGAGCTCTGGTCTCATCCAGCAACCTTCTTCATTTTATCCGGTCTGCCGTTACGTAACTCCATCTTCCGGTAAGTTTCAATGATGCAGTGTCCCTCTGTACACATTCCAACGACTTCAGTCTTGGTCTTTCCTTCCTACAACGACAGGAAGGCTTGTTAACCATAAACCTTTTCGGCTACTGACTGTCCCGCATCCTTGACACGTGACCGACCCACCGGAGTCTGGTTACTCTGACGACAGCTGTGACCGGTATATTCTTGTATAGTCGGTACAGCTCCTCGTTGATTCGAAAATGCCATTCCCTGTCTTCGAATACGGCGAATATTTATTAGGAAATGGGGGAAAAAATTAAGTTTTAATCAAAATTATTCTTCAAAATTGTTGATGACATTTCATATATCAATATTCAAGTTAATTAGTTATATTATTCTTTGTATTTATAAATTAACATATTATTTTTCCAAAAATACTATTTTATTTGAAATAAATTATAAATATTACACTTTATTATTTGGTTAAGAGCTTTTTAATACGGTTGTTATTAAAATGATTAGATTTAGAAGCTAAAAACGAAGAAATGTAGTTCTTTGCATTCACAAAATTCGTAGTTTTCAGTGTATATAAAAATTGTTGTAAATAAAACGGATGACAAATCTGATATTGCAAGATCCAGTGATTAGAGAATAAATGATCTAGTTGATATTCCACCATTTAGACAATATCCCTTTTTTTAGATGCAATTAAACACTGCCTGTTCTTATAGTAGTTATTCTATTTCTACTCAATATTTTATTATTTTCTAAGTGCTATAAGTAATCCACTTTTCGTTCTCCATAATGCGCTTTGAGGGATCGTCGTTATCCTCTCACGACCTGTTTCATTCAGCAACGAAAAATTACCTCATCAAAACCTGACAAACCATTTTATTTATTTATTTAAAGATAATTATTGGATACTTTTTTTAAAAAATAAGAGAATATGGATTTTTTTTCTGAAATTGGTAAACTGCAAATGCTAAGACTACTTAGAACAAACTGAACAATGGTTTTTCCATAGTTAATAATAAAAAAAAATCCAAATTTATATTCCGTATTATTTTAATACATTTTAAAACTGGTCTAAAAACGGCCTATACATCATCAATTAAATCAATAAAAAAAAATGGTTTAATGAAGCACTTCTTTATCCACAATACTCATCCTGACAACACTTACCGGTTTAGTATTTTTTTTTAAATACTGCTATGAACTAAATATTTAAAAGTCTAAGATCTCTATATTACAAACGTTAAGAGCACTATAATTATGATTTTGTCAGGATATGGAACATAATATAATGGACACTTATATAATCCCAAGGGCTCTATTTGGGTGAATTGCGCTGCGTGGATTTGTCTCGGGCCCAAACGTTGACCCAGACAAATCCGCGCCAAAGAAAATAATGGCAAATGCGCCCAGGCAAACGCAAAAGACGTCATAAACGAGCTGAAAAAAATAGGTCAAAATTAATTAAGAGAAAATAATAGCAAATTTAATTTTCTGCAAAATTATATTTTTAAAATTCCTCGTTTAAAAACGAATCAAAAAGATCACTAAGAATAAATATGGTTTTCCCAATAAAAAAAACAACAATTTTTACAATTATCGGAGCGGATTTGTCTCTCGCCGAATTGTCGTTACAGCAGGGTATTTTTTCGAAGTGCAACCAATCCCTAAAAACAGTCATCGAAAAAAAACGTCTATTCTTTTTGGTACTCTTATACTATGCAACATAATAGTTCAATATCTTTATTAACAAAATTAGTTATATGAATATCATTCATCTCACTTTGTATGTCTATTATCATATAATTCTATTTATTTTCACGAAACAGGACACACAAATTATTCATTTGATATTTTTTTTAATAACTTATCTATTATAATAAAAAAATAACCGCAAAAGTATTTTTGTACGGAAAACTTGATTCGTATAATTTAACTTTGTGGTCACTCGATTAAATGTAAATTTGAATATACAGCTTTATGAAACCACAATAAGCGAAAGGGATAAAACAAAATTTTATGCTTTTTGCTCGACAACCCTATAAACTACCATACTACTATAATACATTATTAATGGAAAATGAATTCAATGAGAAAAAAATTACACGATGAAAAATATTTCGCAGACGATTGATATGCCTATTTCTTTTCTGTCGTTATGATATGTAATATAATATTTTCCGAAATGGAATATCGAATATCGCAAAACTAGACTTTCCATTAACCTCCACCCATCTTCGATGGGAAGTTCCAACATTTTTACATATGACCATGAATGTGTACATGTGTGCAGACTCACAGTTAGTAATACATAGATTGATTTGAATTAATGTAGCGGTGATATCGAAACTATTCATTTGAAGATAGTCCGTCCAATGGACTCTACGAGCTGGAATCTTCCGCTCCAATATTTACGGAACATGAATTTTTATTGTCGAAAATATGCACAAATTTATTCCAACATCGAAATCCGGCAACGTTGCCAAGTCAAGCGTGGAAATTGAATGTGAATAAAGAGCGGGGATTTTTCATAGATATTCAAAGTTCATCTACGATTATCATCATCGGTGGAATTCATCAAAAGAAATTCCGAATTTAAATATTTCTTCTTGCACGCATCGCAAATAATGGCAGTGAAACGAAAAAATTGTAAAAAAAAATTATCCATATTTGCCGAATCATATTTCATTACACGTGTGTTTGTAAATCGGATTCTTCGATTCCGTTTAATCTAAGTGGATCAGTAAACGATAAAATTCCATTAGCTGATTGCAACCTAACTATAAAGATTTTCATAGAATCACGGAATAAACCGAGCGTTCTGTAAAAGGAATAACCCAAGGGAGGTAGTAAAAGTAAAACAGACAAGTGTACTCGACGATATTTCCACGAGATTATTTGCTTTCTATATAAATAAAAAATATTGAAATGACCCATTTCAAAATAAGTAATTATTATTCGATGATGTTGATCAACTACCATCAATTTTATAATTAAATTAGAAACCCTGAATAAAATTTTAACTTATGATCATAATTGTTTGAGATCAAGTGAAAAATATGTGCCATTTTTATCTCTCCGTCCTGTCACGGCGCACTATGGGGTGGATTATCAATTCTACTGCCAAAAATGCTTTTTACGAAAATTAGATTTCGAATGGCGAAAAAAATACATATTAATATTAAAGAGTGTTTAATCTATTTTCAAAAATATCCAATTAATTTTACACTATCCATTTTTGAATATATTTGATTTACGGAATTTTATCTTAGGCTGGATTTTTAAATATTATCACAGTACCCGTAAAAGTAATTATGCTATTAGAAAGAAAATATATTTATTATTAATGGTAATAATAAATTCTTGCTATTTTAATGTACTTTTTGAGTATCTTTAATATATACTTTTATATATTTCTTCTCATTGTTTTATATTTTAAATTATGTATTTTTTTCACTATACTACTATGTTTTTATACGTGATTGGCGATCTGGGTTATTCTGTAATGCCAATCACGCATTGTCTTAATTTATAAATAAATATAAATATATAGCAATTAGGTTTATATATTGTTTCTTTCAAACAAAGGTTTTACGAAGAAGTTATAAATTTATTAGTTTTATTGAAATTACCAATTTATTTTATATACCATAAAATATTGTATTTTTTTATATATTGCATTATTAAAAAATGTTCATAGCTGTTATTTAAAATATTCTTTTTAAATATTATTAAATAATATATTTTTGTTAATTTTAAATTTAATATGAAAGAATAAATCTTCACTTGCATTAATTTAAAATTTTATAATTTTTAAATAGAAAATAAGGTAACATATTTTTAGTAGTAGAATTCATGATCCACGCCACTGTGCAGAAGCTCAAAATCAACCGAGTCGTCCGAAGGGGGTATATCAGTATATAATATAATAATTTTTCATGAAATGCTTTATAATTTGGGGGATATTTAGTTTAGTATTTATTTAGTAAGTGACACACGCACTCGGCGATGTCTCGCTGCAGACTGTCACACACCGCCCACTGAGCTCTCGCGGCACGCGTCACTAGTACGTTTCACTCGCACTTGGTACATCGTAACGAATGCGAGGAAGAAAAAATATTGCGTCCGTGGCAACATAAGCGAATATTGCTACGTAAACAGTAGATGTCAATGATTATTTATAATATTTTTTTTTTAGACAAATACAATTTTTTTTAGATGTAGGATTTATATTAGAAGAGAAAAATTAAAAACTTGGGGGTGTCATATAGACCCCATCGCCACGGTTAGGGTAAAGCAATAAAACACATATGATTTTACTTATGTAAGATGATATATTTTATTTGAAAATAAAATATTTTAATCAAAATTATTATATTTAAAATATATATTAATATATGTAATAATATTTATTTCCTATTTTAGAACACTTTGTAAATGTAAATGAAAAATTAATTCGCATATTTAAATTTATTCATAAGCGATTTTTATTTAATAAGATTAATATTAATTACATGGCGACCATTCATCTTCCTCATATATTTCAAGCTATCAACGTTATTCAGAAGTCATAAGTCATTTCATGCCGTTCTGGACGTAAGCCCATTAGCAGTTATAAAGTACAGAAATAGCACCTACATAAAAGTCCGACTCCGTAATCTGGTTGACGATCTGTAAAATAATTTGAATACGAAATCAAGCCGGAATTTGATTACAATTTCAGTTAGATGCTTATGAATGAAGGCCACGTAACTGCAAAAACCGCTACCGGCGAAAGGTTTATGCAAATGAACAAAGTAGTGAAGTGATCAAAGGGAGTTAGGGGAAAATTGCATGTTTTTCGAGGATCGCGCGAACAGGGCCATTAGGGTCGTTTGATATTGACAGGAAGAAGGTCCAGAGCCCACCCCCGAGATTAAAAGTCCATTTAATAAATGGCGGGGGGAGACCCAAGGACAATTAAAAGAGCTGCGTAATCAATCCAAAGTGGCGCTTAATTGGGACCCAGGTGGTGTTTAATTAATTATCCGCTGAGGCAGTGTCAGTTTCTTTTCCGGAAATTCAGGAAAGAATTTTCATCTGGCTCGTTAGACGTCAGTCAATTTCAGTTTTATGGCTTCAACAGACTCGTCAATAATCGTAATGGAGTTTTTAATTGCAATCAATAATATCAAAAAGGAATTTGTTTTATTATCATAATTTATATCAATTATAAGGATTTTATTAAATAGTTAAAAGTAAACCAAATATTTTTTTGGTAAACATACTAATTGATTTACATAAATAAATTTTGCGAGCTTTCTTTCGCAAAAGCTTTGATAAATAAAAAAAACGTGTTGTAATTACTCATCACATTTTATGGCGCTGACTGTACGTATACGGCTAATAAATTTTAAGTATGTAATTAATGATTATTGCACATCTTATAAAAGCTACCGTTTTATTTTATCATTTTGAATTAAATAAAATTGTTCTTTGGAGATTAATATATCTTTCCCAGAAATAAAATTTAATTTAATTGAAAAATGTAGACGTACACAAAGGACAATATAGCCGCATATTCCAGACCTAGTCATAAGATATATGCCAGGACAAAGAGTAGATTAGAGCCCAGACCAGAATCTACGATGTCATTAAGGTTCAAAAGCTCTAAAGTGGCAATGGGGTTGGATCGTATAGCCGAGTTGACCATCGATAGACAAACAAAGTTGCCCCCACGGTGCACACCGAGCTATATGAAAGCGACCAAACAAACGAGAGGCCAGATTGCGACGATCATAGCTAAATCAGGTCCATAATCGTAATTAAATAAATAAAAAAAAATGTTCCGCGAAAAATTCGACTGTTACCCGAACTTGATTACGACAAATGGATAAATTCAGTCCACGTAGTGGCTGGGGTGTTTATTTGTGTCGTCTCTCCGGGTAATAAAATAGTCGCCCTGAGGTTTAAATTGTCCCTCAAGATGTGTCCCATAATAAATCGGGGAGGTCTCGATACCAAATCAAATTTATCGAGGTCCCCCACAACAGGCCCCCGGGTAATCGGGCCCTTCGGAGCTTATCGATATTTAAGTCTAGTTTTGGTCCGACGCGCATTTAAATTTAACTACCGGGATTGTTTTGATGCTATCAGATAAATAATAATATTATTATTTTTGAAATAAATTAAATATCTTATTGTATATTTTTTGTTTTTATCGTTGTGCGATCATCAATAATTTTTTTGTACGCTTAAAAGTTGTCATTATTAAATTTCTTTAATAATTATGCTAGCGTTGTTTATTAAATCTTGAAAATAATCCTAAAATGCCATAACGTGTTTAGTATTTTTAATGTTTTTTTTCATCTTTGAGAATAGTCAGAAGTAACAGGAGGTGTCATTTGTTGCTCTTCTGCAAAACAAGAGCGCGGTCTGCTTGTTAGTGCTACCAGCATCGTGTATTGGACGGATGCTAGGCGGCAGCGGGGTGGGAGGGAGGAGGGTATCTCGCCGTTAAGCGCTGTGTTACGCTGCGACACGAATCAGTCCCGAGCTGTCATTTTTATAATAAACTTTTTTTTAATTTTTAATCTTCCGCATCATCCACAAATATTTTACGATTTCAAGTGGAAACTAATATCAATTAGTGTCCAACTAAAATTATTTCGATTTAAAGTAGAAATAATCAAATCCATTTTGGAGCGAAACCGAAATATTAGGCGTAGTAAAAAGTCATGTCGTATTTTCAAAGGGTAGTCTTAGAATCAGTTGTTTTTAGTTCCTTTGACGAGTCAAAACGTGTTATTTTATTGTGTGCTTGTCGAGAAACGTCTCCGCCTGTGTTCAATACAAAAAGAAAATTTACTCTACCAAGTCGCAATGGTGGAATTTGTTCCTTCAGAAGACCATTTGCAAAACTGCATACTCTTTCAGTTTCACTCCAAGAAAAATGCAACTATCGCTACAAGAATTATTTGCAACATTTATGGAGACGTATTAGATGTCAGAAAATGTCAACCCTGGTACAGAAAATTCGAATCCGGATAAAACATGCGAACATCTGCAAGCGCAAGAGCTTACAATACCATTTCTTCGCAATTTAATCACCGGAGATGAGAAGTAAGTGTTGAACTCGAACATGAAGAGAAAAAAACAATGGCTTGAACGTAAACAACAGCCGATTCCAACCCCTAGAGTAGAATTGCACCCGAAAAGACTTTTGCTTTGCGTTTGGTGGGATTCTAAAGGGATCATTTATCACGTAGTTTAAAAATACGGTCAAACTGTAGCAGTAGAAGTGTACTGTGACCAAATGGAGCGATATAAAGCTGCATTACAAAGAAAAAGGCCGGGTCTGGCGAGAGTAGAGAAAATCTTCCTCCTCCACGATAATGCGCGTCCCCATGTCGCAGATTTGTCCCTGAAAGATGACTTGGGTTTGACGGCTTTACTGCATCCTGCTAATTCGCCAGACTTAGCTCCTTCAGACTACATTTGTTTCGTTCTATGGAACACTTTTTTAAAAATAAATCATTCCAAACAGAAAGGGAAGTGAAATCGGCCATTTCTGATTTATTTAATTCCAAGTCAGCAGAATTTTTCAAGAACGATATTGTATTTTTGGAAAATAGATGGTAGAAGGTTATGCAATGTAATGGTAATTATATTTGTAAAAATAAATCAATAAATGTTAAAAAATTGAATTTGAATTTTATTGAAAAAATATGACAGAACTTTTTACTACTCCTAATATAACTGTTTCAGTTTGAATGAGACACGTTTCTTTCTAGTAATTGAAATGTTTACTAAGATAATATGTTTGCTGAATATAATATATGCCTTTTTGATTTAATTAATTTTTTTTATTTAAGTGTTGCCGGTGCAAAACGCAGTCCACTGCCAGACTATTATTTATTTATTATTTAATGGCCATCTAACCCATAGCGGGTCTTTGTCACTTGGAGGACACTACGCGAACTCCGTCGGTCGTAGCCTTCTTCTATCCATCTACCAAGCGCCAACAGAGACGCGTCCGTCTCAAGCGTGAGGCTAGGATTGCGATGGTTATCCTCCAGGTTAACTAGGTTCTTCGAATACGGGTCAGGTCGTCAGCCGCTGAACTGTCCACGCGGATTGTTACAATAATAATCGGACGTGACTAAGGCCAATTCGTATTTAATTTACCGTCTGATCGGTTGCTACGGCCACCTCCCGTAGCTCATCCGTCAATGAATAGGCATAGATAGCGGTCTGGGATCCTTATAGTTTCGTAGAATTAAAAAACTCTTGTAAAGGTATCTTGTAAGTCTATGTGTAATAACGTGATTCAAAAAAATGTTTAACATTTTGCCTATAAAAGTTTATAACCACTTTAAAAAGCGAGCATTGATTAGATTTTATCCCGTATAATTTCGCGTTGAAGCAGAACATCCACGTGTGTGTATGTATGCTTCAGCTGGTGGGTAATCGACACGTGTCCAATGACTTTCCAACCCGATCACGTATCGTCAGTTTCAAATTAAGAAATATCTCCATTGCCGTGGGGGAGGTTTCGGGCAGGTGGGTGGCGTCAAGCGTCCTCCGTGGGGGTTAATTTTTATTTATCCCAGAGATCTCGCGAAGAAGATCGCCCGGGGAGTAGCCTGGCACTTCAGCCAGCCAGCTCACTCATCCAATTAGTCCTGTTTTAAAGTTCAATTCCCAACTTTGAGTTTATTACTTCCTCTGTTTACTCTCTGTTTGATTTTAAAACTGTTTGGAGATCAGCATTCTGGCGCGGGAGCGCAGAGCGGAGGAGGGCGCGCGAACTGGGGAAAGGGGAGCGATGGATTTGCCCAAAGAGTTTCGCTAATGAAAATTGAGGTCTTGTGCGGATTGTTTCGCTACATTTCCGAGAATCAATATTTTCCAATTGGATTTGTAAATAATAATGTAAAGCGTATTACAATGGTAAACAAGCCGATTGTGTTTGGGGGTCGTATTGGAGTTTCGTTTCATCCATTCAAAATCGGATTGTCTTTAACTTTAATTAATAGTATTTGTATTCTAGAAGGTGACCGGGTGCTTATACAGCCCTACACTGAATGAAGTAATCGTATTCAAATAAACATTCACTCACACTATTATTAAAATAAAATAGCGAGATTGTATTTAAAAATATTTTATGAATTGAAGAGTAATAAAAAAAAATCGAATAAAATAAATAATATAAAAATATGTGGATTAATATTGTATGACCCAGAAAGGCAGTAAGTCTTTACTTTAAACACCACAAATAAGTGGTAAATTCCATTCATTTACATTGTAAGATATTTAAAGGTGTGCGTTTGCTTAAGTTAAACAATTTTGTCAGTAATTAATTTATTCAGGTATATTTTTGAATTGTCTACATGTTAAAGTTTATTTTACAAAAATAAATAATAAAGACAAAAATCGATTTTTTGTTATAAGTTTATTAAATAATTAATTAACAAAAATATATATACATAATGGTATATAAACAGTATTAAATTATAGTAATAAAAAATGGATATAAAAACAAAGTATAAAATCGATTAATACGTAGTGTGTATAAAAGCAGAGTATAAAATAAAAATATTTAACGAATGTATATAGGAACAAATATCATTATTAATTATTCTGTTATATGAACTTATAAAATCTCATATATTAATAAGAGATCAACGAAATGGCGAGACTTTGCATTGAAAATGTCTTCGTAATTAGGCCCAAATGGTTGAGCAGAGTAATAGCTCTGGTTACCGGAGAGCTCCTGTCCTCAAGTATGGCGGAAGAAAAAGCGCACGCGAATGAGCTAAAATCCAAATTCGCTCATGTAGAGATAACTCAAGAATTTCTTCTGGATTTTCTCTAATCTAAGAATATTCAAGGCGTCATATGGCGCCCAGAGAAAAGATTCTGATTTAAGTAAACTTCCAACTCATGTATCGTATAGCAACCTTATAACTAAGATGCTATGTACAATATGTAATGGGAATTTTTCAAGACAAACCTAACATTCTTGAATCTCTATTACATACTTTGCATACATGTGAATTGAATCTAAATTTCGAACAGAATTCCCAGAACTGTAATAGACGATCGCATGGGAAGAGTTAAGTTCCCAAGAGTCTAATCAAAGGTTACAAAATATTTTGATCTCGAAAATGTCATTTCCTGACATTTGCTAACACTGAGCGAAAGACGATTAGTAGATATTCGAGCAACGAATTGATGTCCAACTGCAGCGAAAGGGTATACCACTTTCAATAATAATAAATTATGAAAAATATAAATAATTACAACTTTAAATTTATATTTTATTCGAAATTAGCTTAAATTTGAGTACAGTATATTGACATAGTAATAATGATCAAATTTTAGGCCTTTATCATTTTCAGAATAATCAAGTTTTTTTAATATCGGATTTTCAATTTTAGAGATTTTAAAAACAACTGTGCGGTGGGATCTTTTTTAAACATTACCCAGCACATCCACTATTTAGCCAAAAGGTACATTAACTATTTTTTTTTGAAAATGGAGTTTTACCACTCACAAAATATTTCTTGAATAATTATTACCTCATTCTTTTATTAGCTACCAAATTTTTCTCGATACTAATAAAAAAAAGTTTAAATTTAAATGGATTGATACACAATTGAATTATTTTCAGATCTAAAATAACAAGCTTTTAAGTGATAAACAGTTAAAATTTTACATAGGTAATAAAATAAACATATTTTAATTGCTTTATTGTGCCATAAACGTGACAAAATGCATAATTCGGCATTTAAAATGTTATAATTAAAAATAACATTCACACTATACTAAATATTCACAGAATAAAAAATATTATTACATCTACTTTTACCTATGAGACTTTAATAACAAATATTTTTCATGTAAATGCGGGTAAATATTTTCAGCAAGAGTGCTCTCTATATTTCTCAAATTTTGGGGCATAAAATCTGAATGGTTCAAATATAACGATCGAAACCGGTTCGAAAGTTATCGTTTTTTATTAAGGTGGGTTTTTACCCTTGTTTTTTATATTGGCTCCCGCCAATTTCATTAAAACCATAACGACAGAGGTTATGTCACACCGTGAAATGATGTCTCAATCATTACGTAATGGCCAATTGCCTTTACGACCATCAGGTTGTAAAAACAAATTCATTACAGTATCGGAGAGGAAAAAAAATATGAAAAATACATCCGAAGTATAAAAGGGTTCTTGGTGTGTACACACACGATGTTATCTGAAACGATGATTAATTATTGAATGGGTCGCGGGAAATTGCTTACATAACTATGTAATTCTGAGTATATCTTGTATTGTACGGCATTTTTTGTTTAAAATTAAATCGTGGTGTTATGATTGTGCAATCTCCACTTTAACGATCATCGTGTAATAAAACGATTTCATTACGTAGCGGTATCAGACTCGAAAAAAATTGGAAATACACCCGGGGTATGAAAGGGTCCTTATCGCCGCACAGCCAGGCCTTGTTGGTATGTCGTAACGACGAGTAATAATTAGTGTACTGGAGGCAATAATTAAATGCGTTTATGCCCTCAGTAAAACTGTGCGGGTTGCAGCCCTCCGCTTACGTACCAATCTCGCAGAATGCCAGGAGCGAGCAATTGCTCCAGATAAGCCCGAATTGTAACCGAGCTGTTATTTGTTAAGAAAACCCGAGAGTGGGGGCCAAAGAAAATGGTTTAAATTTGTTTTCCACACGAAACTTTTATCGGATATCTTTTCAAATATGCATTAACACACACGAACGTGCTCATTCACGTGGTAGGGGGTCACGTGCACGTGCACACACACACCGGCACGCGCACGTGTTTATTAACGATGGGGGCTGGTGCAGTCAGGCTCGGTTTCAGCTCAACGTTTAGTTTAGTTAAAACTAATTTTGGTGTTGTTGTATGATATAACCAGCTATGGAGTTGGAGTCGTCATAATCTGTTATTTTAAAGCTAGATGACATCGATTTAAAAATTATTATTGTTTATTTCTAAGTCGTGGAGCGATTACATATTATTATTATATTATTTTTATATAAACTATTTAATCCACTTGTCCTCATTTTTGAGAGACATGAGCATGTGCATGATGCCCCTTATGATAGACCATAGGCATGGTTTTAATGGGAATATATAGTGCAGTGGTTTTCCGTTGCCTTCTGTACCGCAGTGTTTTTTTTTATACTGAAGAGCGCTGCTGCCCGCTTCCCAGCTTATGTTTTTGACAATTATTTTTTTGTAAAATGAAGGTCGTCAGCCTCCACCCCACCCCTCTGTTTACCAGTATCACTCAGAAGTATTCAGAATGGTCACCCATTTGAATACTATCTGCTTGAATACTATCTGCGCTCATTAGCAATTAAATTTAACAATCTTAATTTGATTGTAATTACCTGCTATTTCATGCTATTAAAATATGAAAAATTGTTAATTATTATTGTCCTAACTAATAATTAATGCCTTATGACATCGTTTAGTCACATAAACGCAGCTCTATGAAAAATAAGATTAAGCCCCAGTGAAAAAATAATAAAGCTCTGCATTCGTGGCTCGCAGTTACCCATAAAACATGTTTTATGAAAGAAAAACGTATGCTTGTCAACAGAGCATTTTACGGTTAGAGGCTAAACAATTTTTTACTTACTGGAAAATTTTATTAAATTTAATATGGCATATCACGTTTAATAGAATTGCTATTAAATCGCCAAACAGAAAATATTTTAATACATAATAAAACGATGCAACTCAAGGATATTGGAAAATGCAGTATTTTTACGATTATATATAAATATCAAATATTAGGGGTACCGGACGAAAATGTCGCGATTTAGACAAGGAGTTGTTTGGTCATCAGTTGTGTATTTTCCATGGATCTTACGACATGTTTTTTACATTCGTTTGGTCCGTGATCATCTGGGGAAAGAAATTTGTATTTTTCTTGGCTATTTTAAGAAGGGCTTTCAACGAGACAGCAGGTATTTGCGAAACTGCCTGCTGTACGAGTCCCTTAAAAAAACAGCTCATGGATATGTATTCTCTATTCGTCAATGATAGAGATGGTTTGGAAAATTTGAAAATCGTATTTATCGTTTAAAATGGAGTACAATAAGTGATTAAAACGCTTAAACGAGACTTTGTTTAAAAGCATTTTCATTTACATTTTCGTGTAAAATAACTGAGTTAAAATATGTATAGTAAGTTTCCTCTCTCACGCAAATTGTACTAATGTTATTTTACACCGGATATCTAATTAATTATATTGAAACAATTTTTTGCCATAAAACGGAAGAAGGGTTTGTTTGGCGCCCTTTTGTCCCTAAAAGCCCCTGATCGATTCTTTGCTCGGCCTGTGTGTAGCGCCGTCGGTAAATATTATTTTTATGTGACACACGCAAGGGGGCCCTAGGGCGCCCTGTCTCGCTGGGGGCCCCCAATATAATTACACAGTCAAAGGTCAAATTAACGACCATAAAAATACTTTCACGGCCTATAAAACAGTATTGAACGGGTATTCCGAATTTGATGTGGCCGCCTGCGTCGACTTGTTAATCATCGTAAACGACATTTAATGATGGCGAATAATTTTTTATGCTTCATTTCGCCCGGCCGGTTTATCGACAACAAAGGCGTGGCCCTCGGCGAGACTCGGTCAAGCTAAAAATCTGACGCATGACGGTAAATTGTCTGAGATTAGCCCTTCCATGTCCCATGAAATAAATTACGGCCAGATTAGGGCCGGGGTGAATTTAGTGCTTCTTTGTTCTCTCGTCATTGCGGAAAATTGTAGCCGAGAAGGGGTTGAGGCTTTACAAACGCGAATGTGTCAATCCGTATATGCATATCATGATAACTGGCAATAGTATACTTGATGTCAAATAATTTCGAGATTTGATACAACTTAAAATAATGAAATAACTACAAAAAAATGAGTTGAGAGAGAAAAATAATTCATGCAAAATTTTATTGATTATTAAGATTGATGGGTTGTGCTATTGTGTTCCTTAATACATAAGAAATAAAATATAACAAATATACCTTATACTCTATTTCGCCTTATAATGGCGAAGAAGTTCATTATAATTTACCTTATGGGGTAAGGCTATGAGTGTTAAAACTGAGGAATTTAGAGTTATTTTAAATATAAATTAATAGCTAGAGTGCATTCCAATGCTAAATATTTAAAGATGTTACGGGATATTATCATTCAGAGGTGAGTTTCTAGTTTAATATATTTTTAAGAAACTATACATTTTACCAATATATTGGTAGATTGTATTTATTGTTATATTATGTAATATATTTTATTTAATAAGTTACATCTATTTTTATTATTGTAGCAATATATTATTATACCATGTAAAAAAATAAAACCATGATACAATAGCAATGATGTTCTTTCAAATAATTAATAAAAATATACATAATAAAACTTTGATAAACCGGGCATCGAGATAAAATACGAAATATGTGGTCAATTGTGAAAATTGTTAATAACGTCCTTTAACAGATCCGTCACGAGGGCTCGAAATTAGCCGCGTTTTGCCGAAGGGGTCGATATTTTGGATTTTTTAACTAATCAATATAACGCGTAAATAAAACGTGCACTTGGTAATGTCACGCTGTAAATTGAGTACACGCCGATGACTATTCTCGCGACACCTGTCACTAGTACGTTTCACCATCTTACTTCAGATAACAAAATTTAACTATTTTCCACGCTTTTTCGTATTTCAGAAAGTTGATTATAAAAATAACAGCGGAATTTAAACACGATTTTTTTGAGCAGATTATCAAAAGTATGTGCGTAGACTTTGTACATTATCGTCACTTCCTAATGGGATTGTATAGATATATCATCCGCAAATGAATAAAGAGGATTTTGCTTTTTGTTTTTTTATTAACTTTATATGTAACTATACATAAATTAAGTATGTTTTTGATAAAAAATGTTTGTTTCATTTATTTCTATTTGATAACAGGGTTTTCAATGTTATTTAAAATGATGTAATATTGTTATTCCATTTATAAAAACTTCACCGGTCTTGTATTGTGTCGGTTATTTACTTTATTATAAAAGGGTATTCAGAAAACTTACATTTAACGAACTTATCGCTATATCGAGGTTTTACTCTGTTACTATAATGAAAATTATTTGTAAAAAATATTGTATTGTACTCCTTTAATGAGCATACACACATGAAATGATAATAAAAACTTTATTATCTTTATATTAAAAAATATTTCTTTTATAATTACTTCCCATTTGTACCATTAACGCATATGCATAAGAACAATAGATGTGCGCTTTAGAATCAAACGGTGGCTTAGAAAAGACCAACACAATATAAAGGCAGACATACAATAAGATTCATGGAACGAATTTTAATTTATTAAAAATATATTATAATAACAGTAGATATTTTATTAAAATATGGGAAATTATTTGAAGCAGTCAATTAGAGCTGATGCGAGCTTTCAGTAGTCTTAATTTTATCTATTAATATATTAATAAATTTCTCCGAAAATAATTTTATTAAAATTAAGGTTATTTGATAACTATGAGTTTCTTTTATTTGTTTGATTACGCATAAATGATATTCCGTAAATTCCAATCTCCGCACATATAAAGTTTTAAGAAGAGCGGATTGTAGATTTTTAGTAAGCGTGAATTGTAAATTTTATATTCCTAGTCAGTACTGTAAAGAATTTTATTAAAAAAAAGCCAAAGTAAACCTGTTTGTTTATAATTTATAAGAGATTGTTGTTTTTTACAAGTTATCTAATATATTTTATTAAATAATAAGAAAGTTTATTATAAGAAAGAAGGAAATGAGGCAAAAATTTATATAAATTTCCAGCATCATCCGAGGGGAATCAATGTTATTTTATTTTCATTTTTAACGAGCCTATTGTGTTATTATTAAAAAAATAATTCTATAAAATCTTATTAATTGAACGATCTTAGAGAATGACAATTAGTGCTGCTGTATATGAAAAAACGAATGGAAAAAAAGCTTTTGTTGTCTGAAACACAATTCTGTATACGGTGGCCGCATAAAGCATTCTTGCGGCGTTGAATGCAAATAAAAATATTTCCCAGAGACCGCTTAAATGAAAATCGCACTAGTTTTTAATTGCTAGACTACGGCAAATACTTGCGCAAATAAAAAAATAAACTGCTAGAAATCTAACGTTTTTAATGCACCGGAAATTTTAAAAGAAAAAATCGCCGTATACCTACAATGTATTTATGGCAACAATGTAAGCTTTTGCCGGGGCGATTCGCACATTTTGATGATGACGCTCGTTTATTTTTCCCCGGCAACGTTTCGTAATTAAGTTTTTGCATTTTTTTATATCAAAACAACAACGGGCTAGTTGGTTGCATCCTTCGCAAATTACCCAGACGGCATTAAGGAGTGAAATGCATTTCTTCCATGTTCGCAGATTTATTTCTTTCTCCTCGCAAAGTAGCGCTGCGAGGCGGAGAGTTTTATTTGCTCGCTAAGCGATTTAAAGTTAAACCTTGGATGTTGACACTATTGAAAATTGCCAAAATTAATATATTCAGCGTTTGTCCGGAACTTAATTTGTGAGCTGTGTAACCGCACAAGCAGACCATCATGCAAATATGAAAATTCAATCAGCCCCCACTCGGCCCAACTTTCTGCCGTCCCCCTGCCAAAAATGTCCTAAATAAACTTCCCGATAATATGTCGTGAGCGCTCCCCGATCAAAATTGAGGTCGGATGCCCGGGCTGTTGAAAGTTTAACCGATAGCACGTAGCGTGTTCATTAACATGCTTCAAACTTGGAATGCCTGCTCGAGACCTCAAGTCCAGGTATCCTCGTCATGGGAAGATAGCCCTCGGCGGATGTGTGCAAAACTCGTCCGGGGATATGAACGAGTTAGTATAAATGACGATCAGCCAGAGACAAAATTCGGCATAAATATGTATGGGTTGATTAGGAAAATTTTGATCCGGGAGTAGTTAAGAGTTGCTTGCGACAAACAGAATGTAAAATTAAACGCATTAAAAATTGACAAAAATTAGATTAATTAAACTGCACAACATTGTTCTAAATTTATATAATATTCTATTGAAATATTATATACGATAATATTGGTATATAATTTTATTTTTGCGGTAGATTGTTAGATCATTAAAGATATTCTAACAAATTTTGTAAGTCTTGGTTCTAAAAAAACACTATCAATATTCACTGCTGTAGTTTTTTCTTGCTCGCATTCGGTACGATGTGCCAAATGCAAGTGAATACAAGCGACATGTGAAAGCTCAGTCTGCGGTGAGACATCGTCTAGTTTTGCGTTTGGTGGGATTCTAAAGAAATCATTTACCACGAAGTTCTAAAATACGGTCAAACTGTAACAGCGCAAGTGTACCTGTGATCAATTAGAGCGATTAAAAGCTGCATTACAAAGAAAAAGGCTGGGTCTGGCGAGAGAAGAGAAAATTTTCCTCCTCCACGATAATGCGCGTCCCCTTGTCGCAGATTTGTCCCTGAAAAAAATGGATGACTTGGGTTTGACGGCTTTACAGCATCCTACTTACCCGCCATACTTAGCTCCTTTAGACTACCATTTGTTTCGTCTATGAAACACTTTTTTAAAAATAAATCATTCTAAACAGAAAGTGAAGTGAAATAGCTATTTCTGATTTTTTAATTCCAAGTCAGCAGAATCTTTCAAGAAAGGTATTTTAGGTTTGGAAACTAATAATTATTTTTTGTAAAAATAAATCAATAAATGTTTAAGAAAATGAATTTGAATTTTATAGGACTTTTTTCTACACCTAATATATGACTGTATGGATCAGTGATATAATTAAAAAAAATATAGACTCGGACACTAATAAATCTTTAAAGTTATACAGCCCCACTTAGCAAGCAGCTATTTGTTATTATAAAATTTATAAAGAAATCATAAGTAATATAATTAATTAACGTAATACATACCTGTTAGGTTCATTACTTCGTTTTTGTATGAAATTCGACTTACGTCCAAGATAGTGGAACGACATCTAGTCGTAAATCGAGAACAGACTGTATGTTATTAATATTTTATTCTGATTTAAAAAAAATAGTATTAATACAAATGTTTTTTGTTAAAATCAAGTAAATCTTTATATACATTTGTCTAAATGTTAATATGAAATGTTCCCACGCAAATTGATAAAATATCCAAATTTCAAACATGCGTAAACCTAATGACGTTTCACCCGAAACTGTGACGTTTGTTAAAACTTTGACACCGGGCTCGGATAAACCCGATGGGAGGGGTCCCCATAAGTGCCCCCGGGGCAAACAGCTCTGAGGCCCCGAGGCCGTGCGGCCCTCGGGAGACAAAATGGCTTAATCTCGACTAAGTGCCAATTAAAGTCAACCACCGTCGGTTAAAAACCGACGATCCCCGGGATCAACAACTTTTGATATCCGGGGATCAAGCTACGCGGGTTCGATCCCCCGGCCACTACAGTGCAGCGCAGTGGCGTCCGCACTAAATCTCCGTCCAGGTGAAATGCGATTTCCGCGCGCTGAGTGAAGTCGCGACATTTATTACCCCGGGTCTCGAACGTGACGTTTTACGATCTCGATATACACATGAGGGGGACACGCCCCCGAATAATAGTAAAGGACAAAATATTTTTCGTAGAGTCGTGGGGTGGAGAGAATTTTTTTTGGGAAATGGGAAAATTTTGCAATATCAGGTTTCTGCCGACGAAATGGATGATGTAAAAAACGGCAATGTTGCAGGAATAACAAGTCGTACGATTTTTTTTTATGTAGGCGCAGCGATGTTTTTCGAGGGCGAGAGACAATCGTGTGTGATCGATCATCCGATTTCTTACTGCCGCGAAAACCGTTGTCGTAACTTTTATAATGCTGCCCTCAATACCTCCAACTCAATTGCTTTGAAAAATTGAAACCAGCACACAGTATCACGTAACATCGAAAAAACATCTAAATAATACAGTGAAAGCTTGTACTGGACGTGTTTTATTAAACAAAATAATATCAATATAATTTGATATCACTTTTCAAGGTTTTAATCAAATTAAAATTTGCAATATTAATTTTTATCAAATATGTATATAAAAATACAAAAATAACCTAAGCAGAAAGTCAGTAGAATATTGCTTAGGATTTGTGTCTTACAAGATAAAACGATTCACGTGATTTTAAAGAATAAATTTTAATGATAATACGTAATTAATTATATCTGTAGAAGAAATTGCAAAATATAAAGTTTTTGATTTATTTTGAAAACGAGATAGTCCTAAACATTTAAGCAATATCCCTTTATATAATATGAATATCCTTATGAAGAGAGAAATATAAAGATATGAAGAGTTTGCCTTACGTATCCCCGATTCACTATGCTAAGTCCATCATGATATAACTGTAATTAATTCTTAATAAACTGGATTATCATGTTCTTTTTCGAAAAGTCAATTTTGTTTAAAGTATAATAAACTAGGGTTTGAAACAGGACGAAAATGTCGCAATTTAAACAAGGACCTATTTGGTAATTAGTTTTGTTTCTTATCAGAAAAATCCATAAACAAGGAGTTTGGATACCGAGTGGTTTGAGCAAAGAGAACAAGGTCCTGAGGGTAGGTATGTGTAAGAAGTTGCTCGAATTAGACGATCATCGTTTCTCTGAAATATTGTGACTGGGGATGCGACTTGAAATCTATACTTAAATGAAAAATGGTCTCTCAAACTGTAAATCCTTTTTATCGGTGTGGTGATCATCCATTACGAAGTGCTCTTATATGTCCAAACCATAACCGCTGAGATTTAATGCAATCAATTCGACCACTTAAGCAAAGCAATAAAAACGAAACAGCCCAAAATATACAGAAGAAAATATTTTTTTTCAACATGCCAATGTGCGGCCGGATATAGTTAAAATCACTCTTAAGAAATGGAATAATCTTGGTTGGAAAAAAAATAACCACCCACCATAACCGGGTCATTTTCGTTCGGTACCACTAGTATATTTAAATTAAAAATTTTAATCGATTATATTTATCAAAATCAGTGAATTTGCAGCTTAAACGAATATTTTCTTTAAGACTTTTATGAATGAAAATAATCGAGTGCAGTTTCATATATTTATCTTAATGCACGGGTTGTGTTTTGACTTGTTGGGTTTTCGAATTCATGGGTTCACTTAAAATTATTTCGCCGTAACGAAGCGTGAATGTCCCGAGGTGGCGCTACCCCTTCCGAGGACCAAACCCAAACGAAACGCTTTTCCGGGGTCCCCGGTGACCTCCTTTGAGCGCCGGCTAGACCTCAGATGACGTAATTTGTTATCCGGAATGTGGCTTTGACAAGGCGCATCGTTACGCCCCGTCCTGTTATGAACAACCAAATATTTTCCGGCGTAGATACGGCGTTTACCATTTGGCAGATAATATAAATGTGAACATATTTTAATAATAATTTTAATTTAAAAAGTTGTTCAAAATTCTTGTTGATTAAATTTGATTTTTGTATGATCGTTTGGTCTCGTCGTCGAGCCAGTCTCGATCCCACGACACGAAACTGTTGGGTCGCACGCCACATTCGTTGGCAGCTAACAAGCGCTCTTTATCATAATATCAACTGCAATTTGCATAAACAATCTGCTGATGAATATGAAACGCGTGTTGGAAGTGTGTTCGCGAAATCCCATAAAGCGCTAGCGACCGCGTTCTTCGAATAACACGGCATCCGTTGTTTGGTCTTCGCCCGGAATTAGCGACGCCGAAGGAACAAAGGCCCCCTGAAATCTTGTAATATTGATTGTTTATGCGCAGCCGTTGGTTGTAAAATTTACTAGATCCCGTGTAGCTAGTACAACGAATGAGTTTGACTGTGTAAATTTATGTCTCCTGAAAAATTCCTTAATGCGCTACCACAATGTGGGTCGATGCTTTCGGGTATATTGCAAAGGCTTGCAAGATACTTCAAAATCTAAGCTAAAACACTGAATATTATGAATAAACAAAACTCTTTGCTAAAGATACGTATATTAATTATTTATTTATTGTATGATTGTTTCCTGAACAGCATTACATATTTAAGTTTTACATTAATTACTGAATTATTATAAATCGAAAGATTATGGATTTATTTACATTTACAAACAAAAAATACAGCACAGTTACAAAAAATGTCCACGATAAAAAGTTATAAAATAAAATATATTCAAAATAATAAAGAACATTTGGTGCAATCTTTGAAATTGCATTTTAGTTATTAACTTTTCAAAGTTAGGAGTGTAAGACGATAATCCCAATCGTAAACAATCATCAAGGTTGCTATTGGAAAATCGAGATCTGATTTTTGATTTAATTATATTCATGGTATAATAATACAATAGTAAACAGGATTTAATTCAGTAAGCTCCTTTTTTCAAGAGCCAATTTCAATCCGCACGATTTTAATAATGTGATTAACGTCATTATGGACTTTCAAAATATCATTTTCAATTTCTGACGTCTCTTCTTGAATTCATATAGTGATTTTAGAAACGTCTGAGTATTAAAAGGATTTACAAAAAAATGTAGCCAATGGTTCCATAATAGAAAATTGCTAGAATCTACTTTTAAATTACTCCAAAAGCTTCTTAATGTGAATAATAAATAGTTTTATATCAAAAATATTTTTACCAATTACTTTTTTATAGTAGGAAAATGTGCAAGAGAATTTCACGACAAATTATTTATCAAAAATTATATTTTAGCTTTAAAGGCTTTTATAGCACAAATCATTTATGTTATAACTTCGCCCATTGTTTGCTTTTGCATTGGTAGTGACATTAATAGTTCTTCTTTTATAATAAAATCACTGAACTCCAATTAAATTGTATCAGATATATCTGTCGACTACATATAGTTATAAATCATATTGTTATGAACCCCTTATGTAGATTCTATATATATTAGGTGTACTAGAAATGTATCAATAATTTTATCTAGGATGCAGTAGAATGAAAATCTCTAAAAAAAATGATTGCTTCTGATGTTTAATTTAATTTTTTGGATAATAAAATTTATTTATATGTAAATGTAAAATACCACAATGTCACAAAGTGGATAAAGCTCGCGTCAAATATTGCAGGCTGCTCTTTAGCGATCACAATTTTAATGCCATCAAGACTATTTATGTCATGTCAAGTTCTCACGATACATTAGGCATTGAAAATTAAATTCGGGCGATAGATATTCACAATCGAATTTCGTTGATATCTTGAATTTCAAAATTTTTATCACGCCTTTCATATTTGCCTGATATTGTTCCTTCAGATTACTGGATTTTTATACCAATAGAACATAGCTTAGAAATAAACGAGCATAACGTAGACAAAGAGAAAACTATGCTTATTAATTATTGTTCTATAAAATAATTGATTTTCTGGCAATTATTTATTGCTACAAAAAAAATATTTACCAAAAAACTGTAAAATAATATTGTATTAATATTAAATAATTTCTGTTGTCAATTATAATCTTTTTCCAGATACTAGTTAGTTTTTAATTACCCCCTTCGTAAAAATCTTACGATATTTAAAAACATCACGACTCTGACTGATTTTGTACTTTTTCAACATTTGTAGTTTTTTTTAAGTAAAAGTAAATGCTCCATCGACCTAAAATGTCTAAAGGTGCAACATTGGGTGAATATGGGGGATGTTAAAGAATTTCTAAATCCAGCTCTGGCTTAGAGAAACCAATTCTCATCCCAAATAACAATCCATTTGAGAAACGTATCAGCTTTATAAATGGATAGAAAGGATAAAAATAATTTTAGTTGTTGTTCTAAGATGGGTAAGTCGTTATAGATAACGTCGACTTGAACCCCCTTGTCCAATGACTTAGACACATAAATTATCCTTCACTTTTGACCAAGGACAACCAACAATTTTGTTTGAACGAATCAACGATTGTTTTACGTGGATCTGACTTTATTAATGAGTAGAGCATGCATGCGACTGAGCCAAGTTAGTAGTCGGATATGTGCCTGACGAAAACTATGAATTTAGGGAATTCTTCATAACACTGGCCAGGATATTCATATAAAAGAAAGACACCATTACCTCCGCATGTTTTATAAAATAATATTTATGTATGTAGTTTGGCACGTTGGAGTTAATTCATTTAATGGCATCTATCTCGTATTGAATAAATGTTTATAAAACAAATAATATAAATTTCAATCTAACTGAAATAATATTAAAAATTAACCCGTATATTGGTTCGAGACTAATTAGCGTTAGAGACACATTTCCGTTGTATCTTTAGAATGTTTATCAAATCATTATATGGATGAATGGCGCTTTGGAATCTTTATGTTATGCTATTCATCCATCGTAGTCAAATAAAATAAATAAATACATATTGGGTACAAGTTTTTAATTTTTCTCTAACAACTCTTAAACATTTTTCATTCCGTGGCCAGACGTATTGGATTTTTTAGCAAACAACTTGAATCCTTTTTTTTAGGTTTTTTCATTTAATTTGAATAAAAAGTAGTTTTTTAACCGGATATCAGATCATTACTCTAAATTTTGTAAAAAAATATAACGAGAGTAACTCATAGATTCTTCATTTGACAGAGTGGAATGGGTTAATATAAATCCTATATGTAATAATCGTTGGCCATTGAGGGGACATCGCCACGAGCGTTGTCATATTTATTAACAAAAAGAAAACAAAACATCGACCAAATTATGAAGCTTATCATGAATAACTATTTTTATTCTTAGAATAATAAATTTAAAAAAAAAGTCAAGATATTGACGAAAAATTCATCAAAAACTGAGATATCCCTTTCGGACGATGCGATTGTTTTCGGCCGCCGTGACGAATAGGTTAAGTTTAAAGTGTTTTAATTATTTGTTAAAAATCTTATTACTAATACTATACTATACAGCGATGTTTGATTTTTCCGATAACGGATAAGATTATTTTCAGACAAATTATTTTAAACACTGAAAGAGACTTGGGCTTAAGTCTATGATATCAAAGCTTTTGTTAATATTTTCAAAATTAATGAGAATATTAATAATATAAATAATTGATGTATATTATTATTATTAAAGTAAAAATGCGTTACTGTATATGCCTATTATTAAAGTTAAATTTCGCGCGGAACGGAATATGGATGTGATGAATATAAAATATTAAATTAAGCAGTCGCATACTAAAAAATACATTTGAAGTGAATATTGATCGCACAGATGCGCAATCGGCGTTATCGCGATTTCCACTTTTTAATAAAATTCGGCTAACGTACGTATCATGTGAATATAATGTGTGCGGGCATTGTGTTCGCAATCAGTTTGCGAAATGTCAAATTTTATGGCGGATGATTGGACTTAATTTTGCGCGGCTTCATCGCGCAGAATGTAAATGGAGACTCGTTAAGCCGACAGTTATTCGAGTCGTATTTTTTACGAGCTGGTTTAATTCAATGTTCCCGGATATGACTATATTAAAAAAGGGGGCGGATTCGCCACCCGCTCGCCGCGGCTCGCCAATTGTGCGTAAAATTTTATGGATGTATTAAAGCCTTATCTCTGCATGTGTGTATGTCTTATTAAACGTTCAGACGTGTGCGGACGATGCTCTCAATTCTTTATGACAATTTCATTTTACTCCGTTTCACATTACAGAAAATATTACATACGCATATAAAGCAGGCAAAAAAGAAAAACTCATCTTCTTAATACAAATATATTCCTACAATGTTATTAATATTATAATAAATTAGAAAATACATATAATATAAACGAGATTACATATAAGAACGACTAGAGACGAGCTCTTATAAAAACAGATATTGATATATTTTAGTCACGAATTTAAAATTTAAAAATATTGACCTTAGTTTAGTCATATTTTACGTTAAAATATAAAATTGAATAGTGATAAATATATGAAATTTAAAATATTCTCATAATCATAAACCATTTTGAATAGATGGAGGTCGAGTGTTTGTAACATGATTATGGAATATTATGGCCTAGTCGTGTTTACTTTTTTTTTTTTTTAACTTAAAAATTGAAGCGAAAATTACGAAATGAGAAAAAGATTAGTGGATGTATAATGAATTATATAAAAAAAATTAAAAGCGAATTGAATTTTCAATCTTCAGGCAAAGAATAAGATAAAACAACATGCCTATGTTTTTAAATTGTTTCAATGTGTGGCACCAACATTTAGGATGAAATAATTATCCTGCCCAATTTCTATGAGCGTTGCAATTGAGCTTTGAGGTTTTAAGCCTAATTCGCTTTATTTTTTCTCGTACAAAATAAATAAAAAAAACGCATTTTATATCTTCCATCTTGTTATATAGTTTTTTAAGTCAAATTTACCCTTTGAAAACTACGTTTTTTTAACAGTAGAGTAATTTGAAAAATCAATTTCTGAAAGTTCGGCACATTGTACCGGATGCGAGCGAGAAAAAACATCGCACCCGTGTCAACACAAGTGAATATTGTTGTATTTATTAATTATTTTGTAGTTGCGGACAATAAAGATCAATAATTAGTTATATTGTATACTAATTTAGGGGAAAAAAGGCACTAAAATTAAAACACAGAGACACTTAGATTAATTCATTTAACCGTGTATTGGCAGAGTTTCGGAATTGAACCGATGGATGCGCTCTAAATAAATAATTTCTATACATAATAACGGAACTCAAAAGCTATTTTGATTACAAACTGTAATAGATTTAGAACGAAACTATACATACATTTTGCATAATTCATTAAAAATATTTGTTTTTTTTATTATTGCACATACATCAATGTAAAAATGGCACGTTGTTTGACACAACCGATTTGCAGCTTAAAACCTTTTAAATATTTTTTTCTCGTTTTTTATAAGGTTATTTTAATATTTTTTTATCTGGTACGATGTGCGGAACATTCAGAAAGTGATTTTTCAAATTTTTATACTGTTACGTAAAACGTTAAAACGTAATTAGTGGCAACACTTAAATCCAGGGAACTACATAAATACAGTGGAAAACTGATAAAAAAATATTTAACTTTTTTTATCAGTAAGGGTCAATTTGATTTTCAAATAATTGTATTTGATTTGTAAAAAGTTGTATTTGATTAGCAAAAGGGTGCATTTGATTTGCAGAAGGGTGCACTTGACGTAAAAAAACTGTATACATCACTCGCTTGAAATTATTTTGTAAACAATGGCTGCCGTTTGTTTTATAGGCGTCCCTTTCTAATATTTGCTGTGATAGTCATTTCACGCCCCAATCGATATTCATTAATAAATAATTATGGCCGCCGTTTGTTTTGTTCCCGCCCCTTTTACATATTAATACTTAGTTATGGTTATACTACGCACTATTAGATATTCACACAAAACGAAAAATGGCTGCCGTTTGTTTTGTTGTCATCCCTTTCTAACACATTAAACTAATCCAATTTATTAGCCACATTTTCATACATATTCCGTGTTGTTCACACCACGCGCCAATGGATCTTCATAAATAAAAATAATGGCTACCGTTTTTTTGTTGCCATACTCATATTATTTTAATAATCTAATGATCTGATATTTAAAAAAAACATACTTAGTTCACCGATCAAATAGAAAAATCATAGCTCAAATAGAGGTCAGTTAAAATCATTGTTTTCATCATAAAGAAAAAGGTCAACCTATGCTCAAATCATTTCTTTGGTATGAATAACTTTATTAAAAATATTCATTACTATCATATTTATCGTTAACTTAGCCGTCATGATGGGGTCTCTTTTTTTGTATTTTTTCGAATAACTCTTTTAATAAAAATCCTACATGTCACAGACTTTTTGCATTTGTCTAAAAATGTCTAACGAATAAATATTATAAATCATCATTGTTCTTTATTGT